>JAMGZD010000001.1:0-250000 GCA_024713855.1 Morchella sp. 2016-41 | reverse complement strand
GACAGCAGTTATGCTCTTTTTTTTTGACGGCATATTGCTGTTTGCGATATTGATAGCCTAGTCACACGTGCAATATATGTCACTCATGCCATACAGGACGGGTCTAGAATAGTCTCCTTGCAAGCTTTCAGTGCTAAAACCATTGCACTTTCCAACGTTTTGGGTAGCACACAAGGTCGGTATTCATACACATGCCGCTGGAGTAGGATTCGATATCTCCTTGCCCGTCTCTCTGTTCAACATATAGCTGGTGGTGCATATGCAGAAATTCCCGCGCCGAAGCTCTGCCCTTTAGATTGATCTGACAAGACCGTACATCGAAGCCTATACGCTGTCTTCTGAGTGATATCCCTAACAACACTAGTAGTACTCTTCAAAGCACTGTTTCCTGTTGTTCAGTGACTATTGGGGAGAGAAAATGGATGACACCAAGGGTTACGGGCCAAATGGTTAATTCTTTTTAGCCAGGAGAAGGCCAACTTGTATCTAACTGAATCCTTTGATCGGGAATTTAGCACATTATCAAGACTAAATATAGTGTTCAGAGCTCCGGGACCAATGCTCTTGCTTGCACGAGATTCAATGTCACCAGCCTTAATGGTCTATTAAAGCTTTTTTTTTTTATAAGGATCATATGGAAAGAAAAAAAAGGAAAAAAACAAACAAACAATTGGAACTTAAAAGATGTCAGGCCTAAGGTTTCGGTGGTTTTATCGTTACCATAATATCAAGATGGAACCTATTCCAATCGAAAGAGGGTTAGAATCAGGTGTGAGGGATTGAAAGTATAGTAGGGAAAAAGAAAGAAAAACCGATTTCACCAATTTCAATGTTTGGAGTGGTTTTTATTTATTTAGATATGTGGGTTTGGCCTATTAAACAACTAGATCGAAGTCCCAGATCAGCAGGCCATGGGTCTTTTATTTTGGCCTTGCCTTTTGGAAGTAAGGAATATCTGCTCAATGTTTTATTGGCCGAATAAGGCATGAGAGGTCATCCGTGATCGTTACAGCGTGATTAATCAGTAGTGTGGACCGTGCGTTCACCTTATCAGTATCACCATCTATCGATTGGCAGCGGTCTCAATTACCAAACCCTCATTTGCAAACCCTAGCGAATCCAAGCCCTAAACCAGAAATAACAGGAAATTTAGAAACCCGAGTAACCTGCCGATCCCAGGCCAAACTAATCAGGTTCCGCGGGTGTGGGTTCCTAAGACCAATTTTAATGATCGTGATGTAGTCTCTATAGAGGAGCCGCGAAGCTTTTGGGGGTGTTACATCCGCCCAATAAACCGGGAGGATCGAAAGATCTATTCATAAACGGTAAATGTGCTGAGCACTCAGGCCGATGGGTTTTTTGTGAGGCTTTCTTATAAAAAAAAATCAGATTTCCCAATTGCAATGTCACCCCGCGGTCCGCAAGGCTTCGAAGTTTCGAGCGCTATATGTGCCATGTAAAAAGGATGGAGGAATGTCCAGATAGGGCTAATTGAAGAATGCACCAGGGTAGATGCAGTAGATCATTCTTGCCTGAGCTCACTCACAAAAGAAGGGTAAATAATTGCCTGCCCAATGATAAACCAGGAATCGTAAGCAGGACCCACCCTAGAAATGCAAGGCTTTAGATAGTATCCATGTATATAACGAAATCAAACCTGTTTCTGACTTAGCACAGGAGGAATCAAACGCTGAGTAAGGAATTAAAGTTGTTGTACTACTCACTATCACGCATAGCCATACATACAATTTTTATATAGCCGCGCCTCCCATAAAGCTATACTGTTAAAACAGAGACAACCTAAGCCAGTATCGGTAAGATTTCCCCGGACAGCCCTGAGGCTCAAGTGAGGCATCGGAAATCGCCCAGATCTCGCTCAAGGAGCCCTAACAGTGGGGAAAGAGATTTGGCTGTAGTTGTAGGGTCAGGGTTGCGCCTTGAGCTAATTGCAGCGGTGCTGTGAGCGAGGGTATCTGTAACATACATGTATAATAGTGCTGGTCCTTATCGCAATAGTTGCGATCCGATCTCCCACTAGAGCTTGCATGGACTATATGTTGGGTGTTTTGAGGTAGAAGGGAGCCTTACAGTTATGGTTTGGCATGATGTGATGTGTGGTGTTGACACAGTTGTTGACTCAAGCTGGAAAGGACATCTGGTTAGAGAGGTGAATGCTTAGCGGCCTAGATCTTTCCTTTGTGTTTGATACATCACACATGTATCTCTCCATTTCTATGTTCATTTGAATACGCGCAAATCTACAGTAACTCAACGGAGGATGAAGTGATGGCGCACGACGCAGGGAAGTAGAAGGGAAAGAGAGGTAATCTCGTGCCCATTCTGTTTTGTGTAGATATCTGCAGAAGTTGTAGCGAAGCCCGAGAGCAAGACCGGAAGGAAAGATGATGAAGGAGAAGAAGAGGAGGAGGACGAGGAGGAGGACGACGAGGACGACACTACGACACTACACATGATTGCATAACAAGAATCGTTAGTTGCACTTGCCGACATACATGTACATGTAGTATAGAAGGATGCACTTAGCTTGCTGAAGGAGCAAGGACAGGGATGAAAATTAACGGCCAAACTACTGCAGGCGTGTACGGAATAGAGCTACATACACGCTCTCTCCGAGTGACGACTGGTGGGCCAGTTTTGGTGAAAGGAGTTGTGGTAAACGGACTTCATAGAACATCACTCGTGAGGTGATCTATCTCTGCAGAACACCGAAACATCCTACTCTTAACTCCGAGGTAGATATCTCTTACTCACCGAAATCTCAACAGATTTCGTGAATTTAGAGGTTTAAATAAGGTGGCAAGTCCCTTCGTTCCTTCGTTCATCAACTAGCAGGAGAAAATAACAAACCGGTAGCTGAACAGAAACTTGGTGAGCCGAGGTCGCGGACGCGGATCGATAGCAATATGGGACTCCAGCTATCTGTGGTTAGCCCTGGGCGGACTGCACTGTCATCGCTTAATTACCTGGTACTAATAAATTTTCGGCAGCTGTCAAACGGCGCAGAGCCTCGACATCGCTACTTTTCAGGTCTGGAATCCCGTTGAATTCCCCAGTCTTCTCCTTGATGCTGACAAATTTGGGTAGGATCGAAAGGTGCGATACTCGTTCGATGATACAAAATAATTTTTATGATATCATGGATAGTTATTTAATCAAAAAAGCTCGAACCCCGATTTTTGCTTAGGACCCCAACTCATCAATTGATCAAAGGCCTAGGATAATCAAGATGCAGCAACCCCCGGGAAGCCCACGAACATCGAGAGCGCATGGGCTGCATAAACAGTAAAAATATGAGTTGAATATCATCGAAGTTATGAGCGTAGGGCGAACCTAGTTGTTTCCATATCGTCATTACCAAACTCACTTGTTTTAGGAGTCTTTCCTCCCCCACCTTTCAACATTGGATAAAAACCTCATCTGCCAAGTATGTAGTTGGGATTTGGATTTAATTGGGAGTGTATTTAAACTCCCGCCAGCTGCAGATCACAGAACCCCTCTCCGATCATACTTGTGCACTTTCAAAAGGGCTCGTGTAGATCTACATAGGCTGTGCATGCATTGGCCTACATATTCGTTCATGTATGTATGTAGGTATGTACATTACATTTGGTTGGAGCAATATTCTACACGCGCAATCAAAACATACGCAAAACATACGTCTAGACAGCAAATCTCGGAAGGTTCCCGGGACGGAATTGGAGTTATGTTTTTCAACTTATCAAACGCTGGCTCGGAGGGGTTCGGTTGGCCGGTATGTATCTCACATAAGGCTTCAGGCTGTGGTTACTCTGCAGCTAGGACGGACGCCCCACATTGTCACCTATTGGAAAGTCACTACATGTACTTAATAGGCAACCAGCCAACTAGCTGACCAAGAATCGATCGAGAACTGTTCAATCGTTGCGTCTCTGCAGCGGCGCTGGAAACGCACAAACATATGGTACTTTAGTTATGACTGCCAAACCGAAACCCCCCCTCCCCATCGCGCTTTGTGCGCATTACGTCTTACGCCTTGGCAAAACAGACAGATGGGCTTTGACCAGATTGCGATAAGCACCTGTATCATCGATGGTTCATCGTCCTCAGAGCTTCCCCTCTATCACTCCTCCTCAACATGCACTTATTCCCTAACCTTTGCCTCCATACTGTAAAGCTAACTCCTGCTTGCGAGGTAGGCAGAGCATGTAGATACCTACCGACCTTCTCAGAAATTTCTCACCTACATACATCATGAACAAGGATATCATGCCTGCATGGGTTCCCATGGTCAAGCAAAAGCACTAGGATTCGCGACCCCTCCAAATATAAGCCATACTTGACCTGAGAGTGCCGGGTGCAGACTCACCACCCTCACTTCTCACTCTACCCACAAAATCTTGAAAGTAAAAGCGGACGCTGTCCTTCACCTGCAGAATACAGAATAATTTACATATATGCACACTCAACCCGTTTAATGCAGATATTGAGAGGTTGCACTGTACTGCTAAGAGCTGGCTAAGACATATCCGGTCTCCACACACGCAAAACCGAACACCAGATAATCCAAGCACACTCCCTGCATTTACTCTCATTTCCCCATCTGTTATAATACTCCTTGAAGTGAACCCTTCTCCCAGTTCTCTTTAGCCCATCTTCTTTGCTACTATATCGAATCGAAATTGCCTATATTTCGATGTCACAACTGTCGAAATTCTTTTCATAGATTCCATATTACCAATCCGCAAATCACAGGATAGGAAAGGGTGAAGACGAAGAAAGAGGAGCGAATAAACTCGGGTAGTTACTATCGATCTATTCTACTTTTATTATTATTCCTACTGCGGTCCAACGAGTTTCGCCTGGGTCTTAACGGCTCTCATTCCTTAACTCCGATACGCTCACGGCGTACCATAGTCCGGCTACACTTAGGTCCATTTCAGTCGTTTTACATCATCGCACCTAGCGTATGTGTCTTTTTTTGTTCTTCCTGCCCTTATTCGTCTGACGCAAGGCTTTCCACCTCGTTTGTGGGGCACACGGCCGGAACGACCCCGAGAAAAAACGTTGGGCCCTGAGACTTTAATTTTCACGCTACCTTTATTTGTTTTTTTAAAGGTGCACTGCAGAAAGACGAACCGAGTAACATCAAATCCATTGTTTCACTAGTGCCGAGCCTCCTGTCAGGAGCGAGTATTTCTTAACTTCGAAAACCTCCAGAAGATTTCAGCATTTCGAAAAGACACCAATATATACCGCCGATATACAACTTACATCTCAAGATGCCTAGTACAGATTTGGCCCTACAGAGAAAGCGAAAAAGAGCCAGGACTGTTATATCATGCACCGAATGCCATCGCAGGAAGCAAAAGGTTTGCCTCATTGCCTCTTATATCTTGTTTATTAACACGATCGGGTTACTGACTGTAGTATAATATTAGTGCGATAGACAGCACCCATGTGGAAACTGCACACTCAGATCAGCATCGCACTTGTGCCAGTACGAAAGCAAATCAGGCCCGAACCATAATAGCAGATCCTCTTCGGTTTCCCCGGTTTCTAGAAGCCCCAAGGGAGAGTCTCCAGGGTCTCCGGATGATATGGTATTGGGCGCAAAGGATGTACCGGGGGGGTTTGGGTACATTAGGTCGAGCGGACATACACACACGGCATTGAATGTGCTAGAAAAGGTATAGTAGCTACAAGCATTTCAACAACTCTAATCTTAGTTAATGGGACTAACCCGGCCTAGCTCGACCTCGATGGTCAAGGAAGTGTCAATAATTGGGTTAGTTCAAACCATCAGGTTGTTGATATATCCGATAGTATGGAGTTATATCCGTACACAAAGCACATTCGACAAATACCACCTAGGCCTTACACTTCGCTTCTTGTGAGGGTATTTTTTCAGGAGTGTAACTGGATTTATGGCTCCCTACATGAACAAACTTTCCTCAAACATATGGAGGAGTGGTATGATCAATGCGCATCGAATACACTGGGCAATAATGGGAAGAAGAAGATACTTTCACAATTCCCTGCATTGCTACTGCAAGTGCTAGCCGTTGCTTTACAAATGCTTCCTATCGAACATTACAAGTTTATGGCTCAGCTTAACCTTGGAAAAGAGAATTTCTACAGCCTTAGTATGACCTACAGCAACACTGCGTGTGAGCTTGCAAGTCTGTTATCAGCAAGCAGTCCTACCCTTGTTCGTGTTCAACAATGGTTTCTGAGAAGCTCATGGTTGAAGAGTGAGGGGAGAGCTGTTGAGTCATGGCATGCACTTGGACAGGCTATCAGGGAGGCTCAAGAAATGGGATTACACCGGGAGCGGCCGAAGAGATACGTCGAAAGTATAGCGAGTGTGTGGGAGCAAGAGATTGAGAAACGGGTCTGGGTCAATCTTTATGTCTGGGATCGGTAAGAGAGTTGAGTTCTGTTTAATTTGTATTGTTACCTTTTTCTAACTGTTTAGATTCATGTCTATGATTCTTGGGCGCCCTACAATGATCAATGACCGGCATTGCAATGTAACGCCGCCAATTGATTGCCCAATCCCCCAAGATCTCACCAAAGTGCCTCCTGTTCCTCGTGGGCCTCTAGATCCTCCAAACCCTTTCACAGAGCGCCTGTTAGATTACCAACTGGCTCATATCATAAACGAAATCGATGATATGGAGGTCAAGGTCGATAAGCCACATTTATTGGACTTCTCTTCAGTCGATCTGATGCACTCAAAGATACTTTCTTTCACAGAATTCTTTCCCCCAGCACTTGCGATCCAGAATAGAGATAGTTCATACGATCAACAATACCCATTCCTTTCAGCCCAGTGCGAGCTTCTCAAAGCTTCAGCTTTCTGCCTAATAGTAGGGCTTCACCGGCCTTTTGTTTTCACAAGAGACCGTTCGAAGATGGAGCTTGTCAAGGCTTCATTGGTCATTCTTGATTCACAAACCAGAGTGCTCCAGATGACAAAAGAACACCATCACACTATTTACACTCTTTGTTTCTTTACATTTGATCCAGCAGTTCTCATTGCAGCGGTAATCATAACTTCGCCAGCATCCCTAGATCCCGAGATGATTGAGGCTTGTCTTAAGGCCCTACGAGAAGGCCAAAGAAGACTAGAAATGCTCGGTCAGAGAATCAAATTAGCGGAGAAAGGCGCTGCCGTATTGAAAGTGCTTATTTCGAAAGTGGAAGCCGCGATTTCCAGCGTACACCGAATAGACAGCTTCCCAAGTCGAACCAGGATTTCATCAACAACAGAATCTGATTCTGGTGTCTCGATATCATCAGGAGCTTCTCCCTACGCTTGTGGCCAATCTCATGAATCGCCAGAGTCACCAGCTTCGTTCCCAGGTTCATTGTCACATTCACCAACCATGTTGTCGTCGCAATTACAGTTGCGGGAGAACATGCACGATAATCCAGAAATGCAGAGACCAGAGCAGATGAGTGACTTTGATTGGGCCTCGTATACAAACGCCGTTGTGCCACACCGGGACCTGATGTCAATGGATCTGGAGGAGTTCTTCTCAATGCCTGAAATATCCTCCGGTAACATGGGGGACACCACCGCAGCGACCCATCATGTGGTTATTGATCAGCACCACCACAGTCAGGGACAAGATCTTTATGGTTTTGGGGCTCCTGGGAGTGGTTGTGGGGTGGAGGAGCAGCAGATGATGAATGGGATGGGGGACAATTTTTGGCAGAATTTATTGAATGTGCAATTCCAGTAGAAAAAAAAACGGTGTTTATTGGTCCTTTTGTTTCTTGGTTGTTTTTCTTGGCGGAGTTTCTCACTCATTTTGGGGTCCTTTTTCTTTTTTCTCTTTTCTGTCTTTTGTCATTTACATGGGTTATGTTTTTCCTCTTCTTCTATTCTTTCTTTTTTTGGAAGGGCTTGTTGGGGTGTTTATTTCCATGTCATTGATGCATATGAATTTTACACTGAAAATAAATGATCTACACCTTTAATTAGGATTCCTTCATAGAGCCTCAATCTGAACCCTGGAACTTCATGTGCCAAAACAAATTTGGTTAACCCAAGTAAGAGCAACGTCATCTCTTACAGCCCTTATGGTATATTTGTACCTTTCCTGGCCCCAGATTCTTCTAATACCCCTAATCCCGAGATCCAGAGTAAGTACTGTGCATTCCAGTATTGGCTTGGCACTATCTCATCTGGAACCCGAGTAATAACACGGGGGGTGATATTGGTGGATCTGTCGAGTAAACGAAACCAAATCTGCACGATTAGCGAGCGACTTTGGGGTAAGTTGGGATGATTACAGGCTGTGGGATGTCCGGACCTTGTTTGGATACGTCATGATCATTGGCATAGGGGAACAAGGGGGTGGTTGATTGGAACATACATACCCGACCAGGTGCTAAAAACTTAACTGTAAGAGATTATTTGTTTTTCTATGCGATCTGACAATTAAGATAGGTTGCCTGGCATCTGCGCCCTACCAAGGGTTTCTGAAGTGGGAACGGTGTAAATGATAATGTGAACACCTTTTCTTTTGAGCACGGGTCCCGTCACGTGCCTAGTTGACTAAGTTCATTTTTCTCAGTGAAATAAGCAAAATACGGAAACTACATGTATTGTATGGATGCCTACCTTTTTTCTTTGCTTTTTGTGATTCGTTTCCCAAACGGCCCGTCCAAGTGGAAATGATCTCGGTTGTAGTTATCGGCAGATATTACTATCGCCACAGTTCCTCGTGGTTTGCTAACTACATGTACATGTATGAACTTTTATCCTACCCTCCTTGCAAGCTTGATATTGAGCTTCGCGCACAGAGCATTATGATGTGGTTATCGTCGATACGAACAGAAAACGATCTCAACCTAAATATTTGCTTGCTAACAAGCTGCTTATCATATATTATGTTGGGTCCTCTTCTTTTTTGTTTTTTCCTAGGTAGCTTTGTTGGATCTGGGTTTGATTGTTCTGGAACACAGACAAAACTAGATTTTTCTAGGCTGCATTACTACCTAAAAAGGCCATGCTAATATGTACTAACCAAGCCAACATCACTGGAGGTTTGTCACGCTCATGATCACTCACTCAAACTAAATTGTAATGCACAGAGCTGGTTGTGATCGCTAGTTGTGATCTCTACTATGAACAAGAAAAGCTAAACCTCCTAGGCCTGATCACGATATGTTGGACGATGTCATTCTCTCCTCGTTTGATTTGCTATTTGAGTGATTCGTGGTCTGTGCACACAGAGTTCTAACCAAAGAGTTCTTAGTGATAAATGTTTAACATTTTTTTTATCTATATAACTACCTCTCAAAGTAACTTCCTCTCCGGATGCGTTATAGGGTTTGAGTTAACATTCACCATTTGCTGAGTTAACATTCATCATTTACATATTTCAAATTGGTTACAATGGTGCGGAAGAAACAATCCAATAAAACGCAAGCAGCAACCATGAAGGGGAAAAAGACCCTTCGATCTAGTAAATCTAAACCAAATGCTGAACCTGAGCTCGAGCCTGAGAATAAGAATTTTGATCCTAAGATTTCCAAACCTGAGATTCTTGAGCCAGAGATTTCTGATCACGAACTTCCTGTTTTTACGGCTCCTACATCTCCGACTGGGGGGGCTAGTCAAAGGGAAGTGGCCAAACAGATAGTAGTTCTCCCATTCCACTTCCTCCCTATCTGAGTGAGTTAACTAATAAAATCACGGCACTTTGTCAAAGAGCCTGCCGCAATCTTCCGCAACTGACTTCGGCCCGCCCCCAGGGCTGAGCTTCAGTTCTAGCCCCCCAACATCGTCCCCCTTATCGTCTCCTAGCCCTTCTGATGAGCCATTGCCCGAGGATTTCAAACGGTGCCGCCTGTCAACTGACGATGATGAGACCTCGGATGACGGCGGAACACCTACGAAAAAAGCCAAACTGACCGCTGCCCCACTCAAGAAGCCGAACGTCGCAGAAGAAAACATTCTTCTTCTTAGTCTCAAGGATGAAAAAAATATGAAGTGGCCTGATATCGTTGAAGCCTTCCGCGAGCACGGCTGGGCCGGTCGAAAGCAAACACTCCTCAAAAATCGATATAGGAGCCTTAAAGAAGGAACAGTGTTCTGGGAGGATGACGATGCAAGTCCACTGCTTTCCCCCTCGCGATAATGCAATCCCACTTTTCTTACAATATTTTGGCGGGCACTGGGTTTGCTTACTTCTGGTTGTGTGGGAATCGGGGGAGTAGATTGATTTCTTGCATCAAGCGATCTTTGAAGCCGAAAAAGAGTTCGAGCGGACAAAGTGGGATAAGGTGGCGGAGAGGATGGTGGGGCTAGGTGCAAGCAGAAAGTTTCAGGGGGCAGCATGTGAGAAGAAGTTCAAGGCAAAAGCTATGGAGATCAAAAAAAAGGGAGCGGCTGAAGAAGCCGTTGCAGTTTCAGAGGAACCCGCTGCTCCCGCAGGTGTTTCAATATCTTGATATTCGGGCAGACGGAAATGATTCTTATTATCGTATTGGTACATACAGTTGAGCCTATTTGGTTAGCATAATCGCATGTAATATTATGTTGTTGCTATCATTCACCATCTGAGTAGCCAAAAAGGTTTATTTTATTTTCTTTTCTTCTTCACTCCCCTGTATATCTCTATTCATGGAGGCGTTGACTATACCAATTGCAAAAGGTAATTTCCCAAATTGAGGGTATTGATTGGTCCCTGCATCTGAGAGCCACCACTACATGCAGATTTCCGCGGCCGTCGCGTTTATGCACAAGTTGGTGGTCTTAGTGATCTGTCGCCTGAGGACAACTAAATTGGGCTAAAGCATGTCGAATGATAATAGTATTGGGCAAATATATAGACATAATTTTCAGAGGTGTTCTTGATGCCATTGCTCAATCGAGTGCTTTTATCCACACATAGAAGTCTATGGAGGGTTTGTAAACTTGGGTAAAAAAAAATATAGAGTACTAGCAGTGACTTGACGAGTGACATTTCATCACTGAGTCTCTTTTGACAATACCTTTGAAGCCAGGTATATACGTCATTCCAGAGAACGTACACGAACTCAACCAACAAATTGCAAACCGATCAGCACAATTGGCCAAGCATACAAACCTGGAAGAGTAACACATAGAACAGGGTGGTCCGAGCAAATGCACGGACTCGAAGACCCCGCACCTCATAGGAGACATGGCATACGGGCTCAAAGGAGGGGGAGGTAGAAGACATATCGTATATATATTGGACCGAACCATCATGCCAAATCCTCAGAGAAGACCTTCCGACAAGACCAAGGACATATCCACAAGTAAAGAAGAAAAAAACCCAATTCGCCAAAGAATAACACGATGTCTGAACACAGCACCAATTCGTTTTCTGAAGTAAGTAAACATTATGCCCGGTCAGCAAACCCCCGCCAATAGCGTAGGTACTGACCAATGTCCTTAGCACTCCACCCAGAGCGGAGACGAGCTCATGCCTAGCCAAAACGAAAACGTTCCTCCATCTACTACTACTGCTGCTATTGCTGCTGCTGCTGCTGCTCCTCCTCCTCCGCCCTCTACTGCTACTCCTCCGCCTCCTGTCGCTACTCCTCCATCTCCCATGACTACCGCAACTCCTCCTAGTCCTATTGCACTTTCTGCATCTCAAAAGACACCCCGAAAATCTCGTAAGCGATTAGCCTCTGGCACTCCGGCCAAGGCCTCGCCAGCCAAGCGTACGGCAGCCCTCAAGCCCAAAACTCAAGTGTCGGGTGTAGTATCGGCTCCGAATTCAGGAGATGATATCCGTCTTGTTCAGCTCAAAGAGGATGGAAGACCTTGGCAAGAGATCTCTGAAATCTTTGAGAGGGAGGGGAGAGGGAAAGTAGCTAAAGGGTCATTAGCGAAGCGCTATTCACGACTAACGGCAAAGTTGGCTGCGTGGGAGGACCATGAAGTTGATTTCTTGATTCAGGCAATGGCAGAAGTAGATGAGAATAGATGGGAAAGGGTAAGTGCCAAGATAGCAGAGCTGGCAGGAGGAGGTGCTGTAAAGAAATTTACAGCAGCGATGTGTGAGCAGAAAGCAAGAGAATTGGCTGGGAAGTGTGTCACAGTTACTACTGCCGCCTCCAGTGATACTCCTGAGGAGCTGGAGGATTAAAACGGATCTATTATCTAGATTATATTGTATTCCTTTGAATTTATGGGGAAGTCAGAAGCTATCTTTATCAAAGGCAGAAATTCAAACACAGTGTTGGTTAAAATCTCAAAAGCCAAGTTCTCATATAAAATATCACTATGCCCACATAGTAGAGTAGAACCATCGAGTGATATTCTATGAGAAAGTGCTTTATCATTCTAAAGCTTTAAGACCGAATAACAATGCAAGAGGTGTTCTTATTTACAATGGGTCGGATCATGTCAAAGAAGTAGATAAAATCCCACAATCAAGGGTATTACTGTAAGAGAAAAACTGGTACAACCTGTGAAACAAGTGCAAAATTATACCAATGCGGAAGCTCTTTATGCTGATATATATTCATAAAAATATAGGCTTACCTAGAGAAAATTTTGTCTGAATAGCTTTTACCTTGTGGTTATTCTGATCATCACTAAATGGGTTTCGTCGATTTCCTTGACTTTGGTTTCCGAAGTGAGGAGTATAGAATCGATCGATCACGCATTGCACGGACACTGTTGACGGACGGCGCTGAGGGAAGTCATGAGTCAACTGGCATAATTGACCCTAGCTTTAAAGTTTACTAATATATATAGTATACTCACTCGTTAGTTAAAAGGTCGGAAGTCGTTGCAACAAACCCCCACACAAAATTCCGACCTTTTAATTAACGTGCGAGTATTACAAGTAGCTATTGATTGACCTGAGCTCTAACACTTGGTTGGATTTCAAATGACAAAATATACTTACTAATCAATCAAGCTAACGTCAAAACCTGAACCAAGCATCAAGTATTGATATCCCATGACCAAAAGGTTGCATATAATCAATGAATTAAACCAGGAAAAAAAAGAAGAAGTGTTGATGTCCAAGGTTTCGAGTGACGAACTGTGATTCGAAAACAAATTAGCCAGGTGAACTCTGGAAACCATGAGCCCATACAACATTGGATGTGAGATCAAAATTCTAAAGTTGCGGTATGAATTATTATTTTATGAGAAGTGGACGTTGCCAAACCTACTCTTACGTATAGCTCGAGTTCAAAAATCGTGGGACAACACCCAAAACACACCAAAACATCGACTTTTTGCAACTCTGCCCTTTCACCACCACTAATATATAGACCTTGGAGTTAACTGTGTTGGCTCTGGAGTGTCTATATTTCTCATCTTTGGAATTTGAGTCAATAATTTTGGGTGATGTGTGCTGGGGGTTTAGCAAACCTTCCACTTCGTCAGCTCCTACACGAGATTATTCACTACTAACACACCAATTATTTATTTGAATATAAGCGCTGATATAGGATCTCCTAGATCTTGACACACTATCATATATCAAGAAATTATGTTGAAATATATGGAAACCTTTTTGTGGTTTAGGTTGTCCCATCACTTTTGGACAAGCACTATACATACTATGAGATCGCCCGTGTTCCGGAAGAAGTCTGCGGGGGATGTAGTACTTATAGTTGACGACTAAAATTCGAAATGTAGTAAATGTACTGGCTTCTTTAATATCTATACATCCATCCATCCATCCATATTTAATATTTATTTATACACATTAAACATTTATAAAGCAGCCCTAACTAACTCCACTCCATCTTCACCATATCCCACATAATACCCCTCCACCTAGTAGCTGTCTTGTTTGTAGTCAAATCTAACTTGTTCGCCCCAGCCACTAACCACGACTTTGGCACTACAAACTCGTAGTAATGCCACTCCCCCGCTGTAGTTCCGGATCTATAGAGCGATGGATCAGTCGCAATGGGTGTGGCATGGTTACTCAATGAATTTCCATTCAAAACAATCTCAAGTGCAGACCCTGAACCACCAATAGCAGTCCCGGACCCCGAGAACCCCGCTATAGAGAGCGAAAGTACAGCAGATGAGTTGCCACTCGGAAGAGATCCAATGTCAAAGACAACAGACCAGGTCCCCTTCGAACTCTTTCCAAAGCACCAATCTTTCGCCGAATTGATGCCAATGGTGTACGTAAGATTCGCTGGGCAGTTATCGACAAGACCATGGGTATACGGAGCACCTCCGTATGCGAAACCAAGACTCTTCCTGTCATAGTCTCCGATCTGCCATATATCCGTTCTCCCCTGAGTCTTCCATGTCAACTTCCCGACATCAAGGTTCTTCCCCTTCTTAAGTGTGTAATTTCCTGCTTGGAAAACAGTAGTCACGCCTCCGATTTCACCGCCGTTTGACCAGGCCTGAATCGTCCACGGTTGTTCGGTGCGTACATCCTCGATCTTGAAGTTACCCTTATTATCTGCATAGGTGGTATATTGGAAGGTAGTACCCTGCGCGATAGTTCTTCCCGGCTCACCAAGGAAGATGGCGGCACCGGCAGCGGGCTTCCCGGTGTCGAGCATGAGCTTTCCGGAGATAGAGCCACGCGACTGGTAGAGGGAGTCGGTGAACCACTCATAGGGCCATGCCTTTTCTTCAGCTTTATTACGATTCACGGCGTCCTTGACTGAGCCATCGTTGAGGTAACTTAGAATTATGTTAGTGAGTTCCCATATGTAAGGTAGATAGATGTGTGATAATGACTTACACAAGCCAAGGCCCGAAAACCTTCCCGTCTGGGATTACGTTACTGAACGCTGCCTGAAAATGCGTACCGTGGAGCATATTAAGCAATACAGTATCGTTTGTCTGACTCTCTCTATGCAAACTCAATTCCTGCTTCAATTGGTCACCATTATAGTAGTCCTTCCCGGGGTTTATAAGCCAGCAACCAAATTTATCCCCATACACGCCATAAAAGTCGCTCTCACGCATGAAAAGCGACCAGTCATATTTGGTGATATAGGTGCCATCAGGACGCTGCCAGGTTTCATCTTGGACATTAGTTCCGTTCAGGATATCTGAAAACAGAGGCAATGGCTCATCCTTGAGGTACGTCCGGCCATTTGGAAACAGCCCGGGGTCGAGGCGGTAAAGGGTTCTGAACTCCCCTTGCACACCGAGAGCTTTATTGACGAAGTAGGAATAGAAGCCATCAAGACCGGTTTTTAGAACGAAGTGGACAACGCCTTCTTTGGCGGTGAAACCAATGTCAAGCATGTCCTGGGTCTCGGAGTAGATTGCGGCAGACGTATAGTTGAGGTCAAAGTAGCGGCCGGCTGGAAGATTGTTAGCCAAACTATCAATGCTTATATTTACGGGAGGATAACGTATTACCATAACTTGCATAAGCTCCTGTGGCATTCTTGACCAGGTCCTCGCCCTTATACATTAACTTTGTACCTGAATATCATCCCGTTAGTGTCCCAATTATCTTTCCCTCGAGCTCTCAATTAGACCAATCCACATACCATATTGCTGACCGACATGCATAGAGATCTTATCACTCGCAATAGTGGATGAAAAGGTACCATTGGTTCCATCGTTATGTATTACAAGCGATAATGGTGACTTTTTCGAGCTCCTCGTGGTAGGGGAAGCCGCTGCGAGTGCGACCAAACAGGCGCCGACACCAAGAGTAAACTTCATTCTTTCTATTGAAATAAGAAGCGAGAGGTAGAAAAGGAGACTTGAGGTGACGAACAGCAAAACCACAGCGGGAAGGAATGAGAGCCCGAATTTAAAGCAAAGACCCCTTGGCCATCTCTCATCTCCTAACTCCTTCTACCGAATCTCCGACCTCATCTCATGAGAGCAGCAGTACCCAGCTAGTCAGTGTCACCAATTAATCTAAAGTTCTCCCCGCCCCCGGATTCCATTTGAGCGGTAAGTATGTACTTTGCGGGGAAGGGTAGCGAGGCTCGAGGCCTTGTATGGGTTGGATAAATATCAGATTTACCAGCCGAAGCGCAACTTCGGGATGATGATACCCCGGGAATCGAGAACCCACTTACCAGTTTTGCTAACTTTCTATAGTAAGAGAAGAAGATTCAGTTCAACTACATATAAGTAATCCTTCTAGAAGCACCCCTGCATGAAGTTCAAACCAAGCTTTCTTGCGAAAGATATCTCGGCGGAAACGTTTGCGCAGCTAGGTGGTAGAGTTCAAAGATTATTGAGGTTAGTTTATGGTGGATCATTATTGGACAGGGGGCTAGGTGATGCATGGACCCGAAGGGAGGTTGGTTGGAAAACTGGGGAATGGGGGAAAAAAGGAAAAACTCAGCTCCGAGTTCCGGTTTTGGCAAAAGGCAGATGGGTAATGAATGCGAGGGATACTATATATGTCCCTCGAGCTGCGTATGTATGTGCTCAGTACTTGACCTTGACTACAATTAAACCCTCATACTCAACTCACTGTAGTTAGATATCGTGGATAGTCGGCAACGATAAGCGCCGTTTATATACAATTCGGTTCGGTTTGTGCTTATCAGACAGTTTTAATAAGTGTCAAGAGTTTGGATCACGGCCACTTCATGATCTGATCTGATCAGATGCGCCGCGGAACATTCCAGGGGCAAGAATTCAGCACGAGACCAAGCCACAATCTGAGGACTGTACCTGAACGTCATAGACTTTTCTTCTTCTGCAAGCCTATGTACGGAGAAAAAAGAAAGTCTACACGAGTTTTTCGTTTACGGTAACAGCTCGAGTTTTATCTACTGCTCTGGCCAATTAAATTGAGATTGAATGAGATAGCTATCTGTAGATCCTATCCCTCGGGACATGTCTCTTTTGGCTATGTCTTTTAATGTATGGAGAAGGTCAGGATATTCTTATCATTCATTTATCAGGCCGGTACCTAGTTTGTGATATTCGTTCCGCAAAATCTTTAAACAGCATCCGAATGTGAGGGCAAAAAAGGCTTTTCGTTGAAACACAATTATAGGGAGAAAAAAGCCTCGCACAATTAATGGCTGATTACTCTTCCGTAATGAACAGCCAGCTGGGTATTTCAACGTGCAGCTGATGCCGGCTATCACGACGACATAACACGCAAGCCAATCTGACAGAGAGGTAAAAGCAAAGAAAGACATCTAGAAACACAACAGGTAGGTGCATAAAGAAGGCAAGCACTGTGGATGGATTACCGTGAGCACAAGGCAAGAGATTGCATAGTGTTGTCTGCGTGGACATTTACAGCAGCCTGGAATGGTCCCGGGCCAGCGGATATTTCAGTCTCGAAAGATACCTAAAGAACATCTATCATCAGTCTATCGAGCCACGAAACTTTCTCACGAAAAAGATCTCATGGTGTTGAGCTGAGTTGTGTGTACCCAGTGCAATGGAACCTTCATACTGAAGCTCCCTGTACGGCAGCAGAAGCCGCTTGTGAGGATTTCATACATGAGATTCATGGTTTGATTCACAACTGAACTAGAACCCCAGATTTTCGGTTACCAATGCTCAAGCCATGGGCATGTAATTGGACTATAGGCGAAACTAATTAAGGAATTAAAAAAAAAGAACAGTTCGAGTTACACACTTGTTCTGTGTGAATGGGCAGTCATGTTACTTATTACTAAAGACTAACGAGATCAGCAGGATATGATTAATAGCTAGTTCACACTTTAGTTGCTTGACGTTAGGGCAGCCAATTATGAAGCTACCATTGCTCCCAACAGAAAGTCAGTCTGGGGCTCATAGGGCTGTCTGCACAATCTAGAGGTCCACGATGTAACTATCTGCGGTGGGTAAATTGACGCCAAACATTTTTCCGCATCTCCACACCACAGGGCCTTAAGAAGCTACATGTATACACCTAGGCAAAAGTGGTGGTTATTGAAATATATATTTCTTTTCGTTACCGGTATCTTTTTTTCTTTTCCCCTTTCTATTCCAAGTATGCATTCTCGGGTTGATTGTGTTGATACCTCAATTAGATGG
This sequence comes from Morchella sp. 2016-41, assembly GCA_024713855.1. NCBI lineage: Eukaryota > Fungi > Ascomycota > Pezizomycetes > Pezizales > Morchellaceae > Morchella > Morchella sp. 2016-41. The sequence continues at coordinate 232,035 of JAMGZD010000001.1, read as the reverse complement.
TTGGTGGCAGCGCGGCCGAGTGACAACGTGTGAATATCGATATCTAGAATAATCAAAAAAAAAAATTATTTCGTGCGGCTGTACTACATCAATTGCAACATGCCCCCCTGGAAATGCAAAATGTCAAACGCCCTACCCCTCATGTACTTTTGAAGCAAGGGAGAATGCAAAGGTGAAACATAACTGCAGAAAAATGATATGGCATTTAATAAACTAGGTCCAGATGCTTAATCACGAAAATACCATAACCCTCACAATGCCATTGGAAAGTATTCGCTGGGAAAAGTTTACATGTAATTGTCGTTGAGGAGATCACTGTAGACGCCTGTGGTAACGTCATCGGTATCTGACGCCCAGCTCTAGCTTTACCCTCGAGTCATCGTCCATGAATCACTACGAAATATTTCTTACCCTGGTCGACAGTCTTCAATATTCATGACCACAAACTAGGAAAAATTCATCGCTATAATTTGGCAGACGCTCATTTAGTTAAGGCAGTGCTTCCTTTTCGAGGATGTAATGACCACCAACTCCCGAGGTCATCATCAGATTTCAAAGATCACAAGACATAGAGACTGGGGTCTTTGAACTGCTATTTCCGGTACCTTTCTGAAGCTGGACCTTTGCCGTAAAATGCCTGTCGGCCCTGGCTGCAAAAATGCTATCAATGTCACATATCTCCACGGGCCTCTGCTCCGCTCAGGAACACAGAAACTCGTACAACCCCCTTCCATCAATCAAAATTAACCTCAACTTCTACTTGTTCCTCCCCGATACCTCTTTTTTCTGCCTCCTCCAAAATCGCAACTGTAGCGGTGGCCCCAACCCTCGTCACACCAAGGGCCATAACCCTCAATAGATCATCCAACGTCCGTACTCCCCCGGCCGCCTTGATCTGCACGCCCGAAGCCGACTTCTCCCGCATCAGCTTCAGGTGCGGGAACGTCGCACCATCATATGAGTAAAACCCGTTCGGCTGTTTGACGAAGCCGTATCCCGTCGATGTCTTGACGAATGCGACGCCAAGGTCGGAGCAAATTCCGCACAACCTGACGATATGGTCTTCGTTCAAGTAATCGTTTTCGAAGATAACCTTCAAGATAGCGCCCTTCTGAACAACCGTTTGATTGATCTGTCGGATTTCGTCTGTAACGTAGTCCCAATCGCCACCCAATACTTTCCCGACGTTTACAACCATGTCTATCTCATCTCCTCCCGCATCCACGGCAGCTGCTGCCTCTTGGACTTTGATGGCAGTTGTGCTGTTCCCGTGGGGGAAGCCGATGACAGGACAGACGAGTACTCCACTGCCGGAGAGCACCTCACGAGCCAATGGGATGGAGTAGGGCTTGACGCAGGCAGTTGCGACCTTGTAATTTTTACTAAGCTCGAGACCCTCACGAATTTCTGCATCAGTCATCGTGGGGTGGAGGAGGGAGTGATCAATCATTTTAGCGAGCTGGGGAAGCGAGACATTGATCTTCGTTGAGGTGGCCATGGCTGTGGGATGTTTTGGGTTGTGGTGGTGGTGTGTGGAGTGCGATATGTTTCGTTTGGAAGGTCTTTTTTTTATAAGTTTTGTTTCTAACCCCCACTCAGTCAAAGTCTAAAACGTGCTCTGAATTTCGGTACGACGGGAATCCCGGGGTCGCTGTTGGGCTACGGGAAGCCGAGATAAGGGACGTTACTGACAAGGGTTTTTCAGGTGCCGAGTTGATTCGTCAAGTTCAGATGGACAGTGTCAAAGCGATGATTCCAATTCCAATTCCCAATAACCTGCGGCCCTACCTACACTCGACATATGTACCTACATACATACATACATACCTCGGCAAAGTATGGAAGACACTTTCTTATTTTCTTATTTTCTTTTCCTGTCCTATTTGCTTATTACCGTTGATCCGACTTGGCCCCAACCTATCAACTTCCCGGCTCCCCGATATGATCGGGTCCCCGCAGCGAGTGCTGCGGTCGCGGGTCCAGGGCTCCGCGGGGGTGCGCAGGGGGGATGAAACATTACACCAGATTTCGGTACCTTTGTTCGTACCAAGGATAACCTGCCCTATTACATTGCCAGCAGATAGCCAGGTTTCTCAGGCAGGGTCCAGAGAAAAGAAAACGGCAATATGTACTCTACCAGCACCAGCCTTGCTTGACTCCAGGGGAGGGTCCCGAAGATCCGACTTGAAAAGCGTGGAGAGATCAATAATCAGATAAACACTTATTAGGAGTGTTTGTAGCAAAAGCGAATCATACATTACGCAACAACCATCATCACCAGCCAGGCCAAATAATTCCGAATAGCCGCTGGGTCCATGTAGTCTTTTCTTTTCTCCCTCTCCTTTTTCCCTGGAGCGGGCAGAAAGAACGAATCATCTATTATGTAACTTATTTTTCATCTGGCTAGAGGGACTTTATGCACGTGGTCATAGTTTGGCTGATAAAATTCCAGTTTCCAATCCGCCTGGGTTGAGGGGAAGGAAGCTTGAGCCAGCTGCTGCAGCAGCTGAGGGTGGAGTAAGGGGCCAAGGAAATTTTCAAAGATATCATTTGCCGAATATCATATACCGGTACCACAATTATTATGGCGTGCTGTTGCATTACAGTACGCTCACTGTTCTAGAGTAGGTAGACTATCTACTCTCCTCTCCTCTGGAGGAGGTACTCTACGCACGCTCACATACGCTCACTCACATACACTATATGACAGTGCCAGACATCACACGTGGGTCCTTATTGCTTCGCAATTGATCAGGTCCGCATTGGGGAGCTTGGCCCCTTTGGTTGTATTGGTGCCTACCTGTACCTAACTGAGCTGATACCGTACCAAACCCTTACCTCACAGCATTTCTCTTACTTTGTTTCACGATAGCACACAAGTGGGACACTGAGGGACGCAGTCTTAAAATGGAATTTTCATGATGTTCACTCCAGAGCAGCATGTTTCCTCTTTCTTGAAAAGGGTTATCCACCGGCGGCTGGACCTTGTGCAGAGGGTAAATCCTTATTTCAAAGTTTCTACGCACACCGCCGCCGCCGCCGCCGTTGCCTTGTTCACCTGAAAACGTATCGTACTCCTTTATGGGAAGAAAAGTGCACCGCACCAAAGCTGAACAAGTCCTCACGAACAAAGGTCAAGAAAGTAGATAGAATAGTATTTCTTTAGGGAGTTGAATAGGAAATCCAACGTCCCCATCAGTATCGTTAGACCACTACCGTGCCACGTATTTAGTTACCCCACTATGTGGTTCGTTCCAATACCCCGGTTCATTAAGGAAAAGGAAGCCCAACTTTGATATCATTTCCTCCTTGTTCGTGACCAGTGGTAGGCATGCCACCCTCTCACACCCACTCACTCACTCACGCATTCTGCTCATGCTGGGCCACCCCTCCCTCTTTTCTTTTTTTTTCCCTGGCGCTCCCCTTCACCCAGAAACAGGGAAATGGCTCTAAAAAAACACTTATGGCATTTCCGAACACGCGAGGTTGAGACGGGGGTATACCATAACCAGAAAGGTGAGTGAGTGTGAGTGAGTGAGTTGAAGGTGCGAGTGAGGGAGACGTGAGTGAGACGGAAAATGCCTCACGAGCCTCACTCACTGGCCAGGCCATGGTGGCTCTTGAATAAAATCTGGATGGTCAACTCCATATGGGGCTGCGCTCTCGAAACCGTCAGTGATACTGCACACAATCGATCGAGGGTGTCCCACCAGGCTGGAGTATATAGCTAACTTCTCACCGCCCCTCCATCTTCTCGCTCTCCAGATCGCATCGATACAATTAATCGGCCAACCACACAATTACAATAATAACCATCCACCCCCATCATACCATCACTACTAGCAGTAGCCACTACTACCACACGCAACTACATACTACTTACCTCCGCAGGACAGTAATAATAAAACCCACATCCTGCTTCACGCCCACGATCACGAAACTACGAGCATCGCCATAAAAAAGGAAATAAAATAATCCACACGATCCAAATCTCACGATACCTCTACCCCCATACTACCCATCCATCAACTTAGAGCCTCAACAACGCCTCATCTGATCCTAACTACTACCATCCCCGCCCTCAATTAAACACACCACTAGAAAAAACAAATAATACAAATCGCACGAAATGCTTACCAACCTCATCACCCGTCTATTCCGCGACAGCGACTCGAACGAAGACGACAGCGATCCGGGCTTCACTGCTTTCATGGAGACGCTGCATGCTCGCCGCGCAGCGCAGGAGTGGTATGCGCCCGGGCCAGAGGGGGATCTATATCGCCAGAGATGCCGCGATGAGGAGATGATGCGCATGGAGTCGAGGAATTATGGGTTTATTGTCAAGATGGATACTACTTCTTCAGCTGCTAGCTCGGTAAGCCTTATCTTCTTTCTTCAATTGTACTTTTTTTTTTTTTGGTTTTGAGAATGGGGGGCTAATGGTGGTTCTGGATTAGACTTCACAAACGAGCATTGCGAGCTCGAATGAGGAGGTTGAGAGAAGGAGCAGCAGCAGCAGCAGGCCCAGAAGTCTGTCGAAGCGATGGAAGCCCTCGAAGTTGCTCAAGAAGTATAGCTCTGAGAGGCCAAAGAGGGTTTCTTCCATGGATTCATAATTCGGGATTAGTTAGGCGCTATCATAAGGTATGTCACTACCAAATTGTACAATTTTCATATCATTTTTACTAACAGCATGCTTTTCGCAGCCTTTGAATTGAAACTTTTCCTTAAATTCTATGGAGAGGATACAATACTTTTTTTACAGCGCGGCGTTTTTTTTTCTCTTTTGCTTTCCTATCCATCGTTTTCAATCTCCTACTGTTTTTCGGTGTCTTTTAACGGAGCGAGCGGGTTTTGAATTTTTTAAGGGAAGCTGGATTTGCTTTACTTCGGGGGACCGGGTTGGGAATATCGGGTGTTGCACGGAGTTTTTTCTTTCTTTTTGTTTGGGCGTGGGGTTATTTGCTTTACATTTCCATGTGAAGAAGAGATAGGCTGGCGACTCGTATCCCGCGGGGGCCGCTTCCTTCATCACTTACTTTCTTTGCCCGAGGCGGTGATTTTATTTTTTCCCTTTGTTTGCCCTTTTACTTTTACTCAGTTCTATTGATACCATGACTGCGACACACGACTATTCAACGACACTTTTCCTTGGTTTTCTTTTTTCTTTCTTGGGGGGGGGGACATTCATGTACTCTAGCTAGCTACACTACATTATTTATCAAGAGTACTACTTGCTCAGTACTCTTTCTACAAAGAAACAAACAATCGATCAATCGATCAAACAAATCGATCAAACAATCTAGCTATCTACTCAGTAAACTTTGCTATTATGAAGTACTCTCCGTCCGACTAATGATAGGAACCACGTCACCCAATTTATTTCAGCCATTACTTCCCTACTTATCCTGATCATGAAAACGAAAATGCGTATCCTCAACCCCTCCCTCCTCAACCCCTCCCCCTCTCCCTGCTGATCATGGTGATCAGGATCATGAAAGACCCCAATATCTCAAACGAAACACCGCCGCCCAGGCACCAAGCCCACGCCCAGCCTTCTGGGTAAAGGCCAGAGTATCAACCAGGATCGATACCCATCACTCGGGCCTATCCCGTCTGTCCGTCCATACATTGCCGTCCTACTCGCGCTCCTCCCACCTCCGACAAGACAACCCGTCACAGCGAATCACTCGCCGCGCCAAGCTGACAAAATATCGTCATATCCTTGGCCCGGCCCTGCATTCGTGGGCTTTGCTCCGAAGAGAATCAAAGCCAAGCCGCCTCCGCCGCGCCCAAGGCCGGGGGGGAGGGACTATATTGGAAGTGAGGTTAGAGGTGCAACAAAGAAAAGAAATGAACAAGGCAAATTGCAAAAGAACGGGGTGACGCGTCGTTCGTCGACGTTGTGCTCCTATGGAATGGAATTGAAGGGGGATCGGAGGCACTAGATGATAGTCAACGTTTCCTCCGTGCGTGCAGTAGAGAGAGACCGTTGTTACCTTCTTTACTGTTACCTTTATCAAATATGTACATTCCCTGACTATTTTTAACGCGCGCGCGGGAAGGGGGGAGGGGGGTGGTGGGTGGGGTTGGATTGGAGTGGCAGTTGGAAGAGTAGATTCTTCCGTGGGTTCCACCGATGCGCCGCGGCGGGTAGGGGCGTATATGGTGATGAGTGGGGTGGTGGTGGTTATGGTGGTTATGGTGAGTGGGTGGTGGTTATGGTGAGTGGGTGGTGGTGGAGGTTAAGTGAGCCTTACCCTGTGGTACAATCTTCGTGTGGTTTACATAAACCCCGTGGTAAACTCCTGTAGGGTTTATCTAAACCCCGTTGCTGTGTGCACTGTGTGGCAGAGTAGAAGGGTTTAAGTAAACTCCCAGATAGTTTAGCTACACTCCCCAGGGGTTTGCTTTAAACCCCTGAGGGGTTTAAGATAAACTCCCAGAGGGTTTGAATAAACCACCAGGGAGTTTGAATAAACTACCAGGGGGTTTGCTTTAAACCCCTGAGGGGTTTACTTTGCTAGCGCCAAAACAAAATTGCGGGTAAAAATTGCGGGTAAAAATTGCAGGGAAATTTCACAGGATTTCGCACCCAGGAGGAGTTTAGTTAAACACTCATATGGTTTATCATGGTATATTAAAATTATTACTATATATATATATCCTCCACTGTACTAGTATTATTATCCGCAGCCCACTAAAATCTACCCTTAATCCTTATTAATGTTTTATAAATGTTTAAGAAACCCTATTAGAGCGCCGAAGTAAATTCAACAGAAACCGCAATAACTTCTATTTGTAGACCCTTCTAACCCCGCTTTATGATTATCATTAATCATAAAACCCCAAACGGCGCATCACAATGGTATTGAAGGAAACATCGATACTAGATAGTCAATTAGATAGTGATCATCTTACTTTGCCGCGAACATACCGTGTATTAGTATATAGTTAGTAATCTCAATCATCTAAAGTGCGAAATCTTCTCTCTTTTGTTTTACAACGAGCCTGGAGACGGTAACCTGATTAGCTGCTTCCTTGATTGCCTTGTCGTCCAGTGCTTGGGCTGCTTTCATACTTCTTTTAATCGCCCTACCAGAGCTCGTGATTGTGGCGGTGGTGCTGATGGCGGCTGCGCCGGTCTCCGAACCATTTGGACTGAGTTTTTTTTGTGTTTTAGAGGCCTTCCCGGTAGATTTTGAGCTGGAGTTCTTACCCTTGCCGGTATTATTTCGGCGACGCGCTGGTGCAATTTCACTGGAGCCAGTCACTTGAGAATCGTGGACCTGTATGTCTTGATAAGGCTCAAGAAACTGAGACTCCTGACCCTGAGATTCGTGCATATTGCGTTCCTGTGTTTGAAACGATCTTCGCGGCGGTCGTCCTGCTTTCCTTGGCTTTTGTATTCCCAGTATAGATGGGTTGATGAGAGTACCATTCTCATCATCGTCCTTTCAAATTGTTAGTGTCTCTTCGCTGTAAATGAAATGTCACATACCGAATCAGGGGCATCTTCAGAAAAATAGCTGTCTCCTACAACTTTGACAACAGCACCCTCCTCGCCGCATGTTTGAACGAGTTTTACCCAGGCATTTTGAGTTCCCACGGTCACCCACTTATTTTTCGGAGCTCCTGCGGCGGCAGAACGATACAGTAAAAATCTATCGTTTGGTATCTCGATACGCTGGGCAACCCGCCTCTCAAATTCCTCATAGTTGGTGTTGGCAGGAATATACATAGGTGGGAAACCTTTGATATGAATTGCAATATACGCCGGTTTGCCAATAGGCTCTGGTATTGAGGTTCGGCGGACATGTTTTCCCTGCGTCTCTTTATTTTGATCAGTGTCTGAAACCGGAACTATAGATTCTGACCTCAGTGACATACGGGAGTGCGCTTTCTCAAGCTCATCCTGGGTAATCCCTTTTTTGGGAAGTATACCTTTCCCAGCTAGAGGAGATATTATTGAGGATGGACTCGATTCGGTAGTGGTTGTATATATTTCATTAGTATCTGAGGTGTTCAGGATATATTCTGATACCTGTCTCGTATTAATTGAGTTCTCAACCCCTAGGTCGAGGGTATCGATTGAAGGTATATCCTCCCCTATGTTGTTCGTAGTAAAACGGGGGTGCATGGGTGTAACAGGTTGGTATATAGTTGGGTATATGGGCTTGAGACGGGGAGGGGGTGCCGTGTAAAAGTCCGCATCATGATCTCCTTTATTGTTATTGATCTCTTCATCCTGTTCTTCCTCGTCCGTTATTGTGTTTGATTCGGTAGCTCGCCCCTCGATCACCCGACTTTGCTCCATGTTGTTAATCTTATCTCTTTCCGCAACATCGCCAACAGACCTTGATAAAACCCTACTTTTTGCTTCTGTTTCCCTAGTTTTCCTCCGGGCCAAAGCTCGATCGTTCCGGACCTTATCAATGCAGATTGCATGTATCAGATCTCTCACGAGTTGTTGGTCCCAAAAATCGCCATAAAACTTTTGCATTTCGGGGGTAACGTTACGTATGAGTTGGAACATCTTTGTGCTATCAAACGCATCGAACTTCTGGGTAAGAACAAATCCGCGCTTCAAGCACAACATCTTTATAAACTCACGGCGCTCCCGCACCTGCGCTGTGATATCCTTTTCACCACCTTCCTTGAGCCTCATCCGACCCGCGAGATCCTTTCTGTTCTTGTATGGCTGTATAACTTTACCCTCACTATCGTACGTTCGCGGTACAGGTTTCTGTACCGGTTGAGATTGAGATGATGCAGCAAGCTCATTGTTGCGGTTAGCCCTTGAAGTTGCGGACTTCTTTTTGTGTTTATCCTGCGTGGGTGTTTCCGGATCGAAATCATCTTCAGAAACAATGTTGGGTGTTGGGTGAGACGGTTCCCCGCTTCGATGCGTTGAGCTTGGAGTTTGTGTCACTGAGTTGCCATAGGACGAGTGTTTTGTACGGCTAGAAGATGGATGCTGTGAAGACTGGGATGGGGACTGTGTGTTTGATGATGTCCGCGGTGAAACCGATGAGAGATTCGGGACCTTGTTTTCTACCTGCACCAAATGTTTCCGAGAGTTTAGAGGTAAATCTACTTGTTTATATTTAGTATTCACATTTAATGGTAGATAATTGATATTCACGCCCACCTGCTGTGTCTGTAGTATTGGCTTGATTCCCCGACTCCTCTGCTTTCCGCGCAAACCATGCTTCCATTTGCCGATTGATAAACTCGTTAAATTCGGGATTCGCAAATGCATTATTGCCCATGGTGAAATTTTGATAGGATATGATTAGTTTTCGATGGAAATGAAGGGAGGAAGATGTGATGTATGAGGTATACTAATGACGCGAGGGGTATAATGAGTAGGGAAGTGTTTAGAGGTGAGGTTGAAATTTCTGTGTGGAAAAGGAATGCCGAGAGCAACGCTAATCTGCATGTAGTGTAGACCCGCTAATCTTGGCGTAGTCTAAACCTACCACAGACAAGTAGTTTGACTAACAATATATTCTTTATTGCAGCTCTTGATAAGCCCGACCAGTTGCTGGATATTGACAACTTCAATAACCGCTTTGGATCCAACGCCTATTTTACGAAGAAGCCTGTCCTCCATTTCCACCTCGATTGGTTCAATATATGCAAAATTGAGAGGAACATTATCCCTGTCATCATCATTGATGAGGTTTAGTTGGTTCATGAGAAGGTTCATATCCTCCCTACCGACGGAAAAGAAGAAAAGAATCTCGCAATACCCACTATACAGTGTCATATCTAGAGTTGCTTCATAGCGTACCATAGAGGAACTTCTTGTTGAGTTTATACGCTTGAGCTGTGAAGAAACTGCTGTGAACTTCAAACCCCACGCGGTTTGTGACGTGAAAGATTTCCACATAATACATTCCTTTGGGACCAATTGATATGGTATTCTGGTATCGTATTTTTCAAACAAATACGTCTGTAGTGCTTCCCTCTGCCATCTATTCAAAGCTTTCTGTTTCTTCGGTGGTGCAAAACCTCCAGCAGACCTACGATTTTCTTTGGACGGTGTTGGCGTTGGAAGGGACAGAGGAGTTTTGGAAACTAGGCGTTTTGCAAATAACCGGTGTAATAATACAGCGCCGTCTGTATCTTCGACTTCGCTAATATCTCCGAAGAGACTTTGCGGTAAAACATATGGCAGGAAGTTTCTTTGCTCATTTAATAGCATTGTCAAACCCATATTCCTATTTGTACTAACCCTTGATTTTGCGGATGCTGCAATCATTCCACACACCCGTTCCATAGGCCATTGTGAATATACACCCATCGGCCCTAAGGAACGAATAGAATCTGCTACATGCAACACCTGGTGCATGACCGGAAGGCAAGCAGAGAGTCGCTCCCATGCCCTGCCGTAGTAGCGATTCTCATAGTATTCGACGAATCGCTTGAGGCGTTGCTCGATGACAAGGATCTCCATATCGGTGATGGAAATATCAATACATAAATGGACCGCATCAATTAAATTGAGAAATTCAAGGTAGTCCACCTCTGGTAGCCTATCCTTCATGTAAATAGGGGCCATCAAGAGGGCGATGTTTTTCCATTCTGCTGCCTTTAAATGTTGACAATGATCGGCAAAATTACGGATAGGTTCTCCAAACGAAGCTGGGAAAGTGCCAGCACTTGTAGCCATATCCTTCCCTATTCTCAACCAGTCTTCAGGTGAAATGTTATACGGATCTTTGGTCCGCACAAACTTTTTTGCCTCTGCAGACACCCCCTTTAACACCGGAGGTGCCGTATTAGATTTGCGCCTAGTTGAACGCCGTCGACGAGAACCGGGATTTTCTTGAGAATTCTCGGACTCACTGTCAGCATCGTATATAGGGCCTTGCTCTTGTATGACGCCGTCATCAATTGGAGTCCCGCTAGAAAACTTTCCTCTCCAGTGGCGGAACAAATCTGGTATAACATTCTCCCACCAAAGATGCATAGCATCAGGGGGGAAACTTCTTGGTATATCGATAGTCAGCAACTCAGAAAGACAGCTGGGTCCTTTGATGCCATATTTTTTAGCGGTCTTATCATCGCCAGTTTCAATGACATGGTTAGCAATTTTTCGGCAGTCTGAATCTGATCTCAGCGGCAGGTTGGAGGCATCGTATGAGGTCCAGGTAGAAATGATTTCTCTTTTGACGGTCGAGGGTGGATTGAGAGGGGGTTTCAAGGGACAGTAAATACCCCTATTGTGGACTCCATGCGCATAGCAATACGGGCAATAGCTAGTTCCCCGATTCCCTTTGAAGTTCAAAAGTTTCTCACGACCAGGCATATCAGCGGCGACAATGCAAACGTGGGCCCTAAGAGTGAAGTAATTTTTTCGGGCACCATTCCACACATAAGGTATACCATTTTCGAGCTCCTTCAATTCTTTCACGAGGGGAAAGAGGAAAGAATCTAAATCTTTGGGATTGTTTGGACCTGGAATGAACCCGACCATCAACATAAATCTTTTTTTGGCTCTATGTTGGGGTGGTATATTTAAATTCATCTAGCATAGTCATTAGCATGCGCCCATATGTATGCATAAATAACTGGTTTCCTACCAGCATGATTGGCCATATACTGAAGTTCCTACGACTCTTGAAAACCCGAACACCGTCTGTACTTAGTAGTAAAGCAATATCGGTGTCATTGGGGAAGTAACACTTCTTTTCCTGATATAAATCACTCGACCAGAAGTCGACACGCCTCCCTTTCTGTCTTTCAGTCTCAGCCATATGTCGATATGACGTCATCAATTGTGCTGTATGTGGATCTGAATATAAAAGCTGTAGGCGATGTGTAATTGGTATATAACCATGAGAAGCGTAAGGTCTCTTTGTAGATGGCATCCAACGAGGGTGTTTGCATGTGATGCACTCCTCCAAATCGGGATACATTGCATATGACATGTGGCTCAAAGGGCAGCAATCATAAAGAATTTCTTTGATACCAGTCATCCGGTCAATTCTTCTTCTTGACGTCCGGTAATCTAGCAAATTCTCGTCCTCCATAATACTCGAAAAAAGAGCGGATATGTCATTTGCGGCCTCTCTAGCGATCTTGTGTTTTAATACAATATCTTGTAAGGCAAATGACAACATTTCCTGGTTTGATGGTGCTTTCTGCAATGGATTCGTAAAGTCAAAAGGTGCTTCTGTGTTGTGTTCAGCGTCAGATGATTCCTCTCCACCACTAATGCTCGTTCTTTCGGAATCTGTGCTGGATTCATCAACATCTTCATCCTGAAATACAAGCCCGCGGCTCATTTGACCAACTGGCCCTGACCTATCACTGTTACTTATGGAACCGTCGGATATTAACTGATCCGAATCCTCCACCGACTGAAGGCTAGAAGAATACTCGTAAGGAGGAGAGGAGCCACCAATATCTATGCTCAAAAGACCAGTAGCAAGGCCCCTTAACTCGCGAGGGGGAGAGCTCGGAGTCTGATATTGGCTATCAACCCATGGCTCGTCATAATGAGATGTATCAACATCTTTGTCGTTTCGAAAGTCGATAGACTCGGAGGGTTGTCCAACGTGAGGAGGCGAACATGAGGCTATTGAAGAAGAGACATTGCAATATGCGTTTCCAGAATTGTCGGACAAAGGAGATGGAGCATCGGAATGCACCGGTAAAGGATCAGAATATTCGAGTGGTGCATCAATGACAGGTGATGGGGCGTCATAATTGTCGGATCCAGATGGACTGCAAGTAGGTAAGGATTGTACAGGAGAAGGAGATCTAGAAGGAACATCTGTATCTTGATGTACCGGTAAGCTATCCACAGGCATAGCTAGAGAAAAATTCTGACGAGCACCAGTACCAGTGGCCGTAGCCAAAGCACTCTGTTGAATGTCTCTCCGTTTCAAAGCTTCATGCCTCTGCCATTCTCTTTGAGTTTTAACAACATGAGCAATGCCACCGTACATAGAGCAGTTGCAGTCCACCCGCATCTTGGATGATGTTGTTGATAATACTGATGATGGACGGCAGCTTGAAGTGCTTGATATCGATGATGTTGAAGTTCAATGCTAGGGATCGTTGAAATCGAGTGCAAATTCCTCAATGTCATTAACCCTAACCCACTATATCACGTGCTAGCTATCTAGAATCATGCGTCTGGAATATTATTTTTTGCCCAAAGCGATTTCAACACTATATATACAAAAACGAAGAGTTGAAAAATACAAAAAAGAAAAAGAAAAAGAGGCTGTGGCCTTTGGTCTGCAGCTGTTGCAGAAGGTTAAATTTCTTCACTTGATTTCGGAGTGATCGATATCGATGTCGACAGTAACTGCATTTTTACATGACCTGTCCTCCTTCTGACTCGTTAACTTCGAGATCACGGACCCACCAGTCCATTGTGCCCCAATAGCACTGACCGTCCTGCCACCAGAAAGGTTCTGTATCAGTAACCTTACCATAGACACGTCTGGTTGCAGAGTGAAGATCGAGATGTTGCAGAATAATGGCGTTGTCATCCTTTTTGATCCAGCCACAAAGAAAGGTTCTTTCTCCGTAGCGTCTGCGCAACTGAGCACCGAGCTGTGGAACATCCTGTACAGACCAGGCCTTGACGATTCTATATGTTTCATTGATGCGAGGCGGGAGAGCCGGAAAGAGACCATTGGCAATATCTATATTCAGTCATTGTAGACACGCGAATTAGTTTTAAGATCCAATCAAAAGTGGTACTGCTACCTTAGCTGACAGTAATAAGAATTCAAACTCACAAACTATACCAACAGTACCGGAGCGTTGAATAGCAGTTGAAGCAGCAGCATTCTGTGAAGCAGGAATCTCCGGAGCTGGCCCATGACAAGAAACGTTGTTGGCGTTATTGGAGGTGCCAGAACCGGAGATCTCAGCGCAGGAGGAGTTAGTAGAGGTAGAATTCATCTGAGGAATATGGCCAGTGATATAAACGTTGATGTGATGATGATGAAAGGGCACTATTACCGGCGGTGTGTTGATGTGATGATGTGCAGGTGTGATCATGAAGGGACCGGTTGTCAACTTATAGAATAAAATAAACTCACAGTGCTGCCTGCACTAACTATATTTAGATCTTGCCTGCATGCATGATATTATGACGAGTTTACATAAACTCTCTGGGTGTGTGGAGACATTGCACCGGAGGGGTTTATTTACACTCCCTATTCGTGTGTAGCTTATTCAGTAGAGGAGTTTACTTAAACCCTCGGGCGTGTGGGAGAATTAGGGCACTAGAGGAGTTTACTTAAACCCTCGGGCGTGTGGGAGAAGGGGCACCAGAGGGGTTTACTTAAACCCTCGGGTGTGTGGGAGAAGGGGCACTAGAGGAGTTTACTTAAACCCTCGGGCGTGTGGAAGCGAAGGGGCACTAGAGGAGTTTACTTAAACCCTCGGGCGTGTGGGAGAAGGGGCACTAGAGGAGTTTACTTAAACCCTCGGGCGTGTGGGAGAAGGGGCACTAGAGGAGTTTACTTAAACCATCTAGGTGTGTGGGAGACTTCGGTGCACTGGAAGGGTTTAATTAAACTCTGGGCGTATGTGTTATCAAGGAGTTTAAGTACACCCGTAGGGTGTTTATTTAAACCCCGCTTACCAAGCTCGGAGTTTGAGTACACTCCACTAAGTTTGAATAAACTCCCACATGGTTTATATACACCCTCAGGGAGTTTAACATAAACTCCCCGGCTGGGGGCACTTGTACCACAGGGTTACATTACATGATATTGCCTTACTCTTGCTCTGCTCTGCTCTGCTCTGCTCTGCTCACTCCCTGCTCGACCTTATCGCTAGAGTGGAACATCCACCATCAGAGCCGATGAGACCCTGACTGACTTAGATCATGCTATGACTTGATCTCACCTCACGACTACTCTAGCAGTGGCTATCACTGAGATTCACGACTACCGGACCAATTGGTACAACTCACCCACTCACCACTACTAATACAAATATAATACGCAGCCCAAACAGCCAAGCCAAGCTTAGCTCTACGTATGTATGTATGTAGGTACACTGCCACAATAACCGCTGGCTGGTTGGCTGGCCATGATACGTTGTACTGAGCGCTATGTAACGGTAGCTAGCAGTACGTGCTGTTTTTCCTTGGCTGGCTCAATCCACGTAATGCCATACAACGGGGGGGAAATGCCCAGCGCCCAGCCAGCCGCAGGTGTGGCGGATGCGTGGTTGTGTGCCCACGTAATGGAAGGGCTTGGCTGGCCCGTAGTACTACATGGAGATATATTGGGAGATATTGGGAGGGTGAAGATTTGCTTTTTCTAAGTAATGGAGGGCCGGGGAGGGAGGTACGGGTGCCCTGTTGGGAAGGTCAAATTGCAAAATACTTTGTTTTGCTTTTTGGGCGGAGGGGGCAGAATGGTTATATACTGGGGGGGGGGGCTTTTAATGACCGTGGCAGAATTAATCATTAATCATATGGCTACATGTAGTAGCTACTACATACAGGCCTTGGTGGGGGGTGCACTGTACTGAGTTTCTTGATCATGGTCATGGTCGTGGTCATGATATGATGGATACTACGTACGTAAGTATTTACATAATTTGCTGCCTTGAGAGTTTTAGGGGCCCCAAGGGAAGGTTGCATATACGCTCCCCCAGTGGCAATTGATTGGGTGACAATGATAGCTGTGCACTGCTCATGATCACCAGAGTTTGAGTTTTGAGACCACCGCATATCAATGGCTATTGGTACATGTAACAACCACAGTCTTTCTTCGGAGAGGGTTACGACGTCCAAATCTTGGCTCGGGAGTAATGGCATCATCATCGATACCACATCGCAATTGAGACACAATCAATTAATGCGCAATAATAACAATAATAATGGTTGAGCTTGTCCTCCTTGTAGGTACACAGGTACTACCACAACGACCACAGCGCCATGTAGCTAGTAACATCATATCATGATCACCCGCTATCGACATTCCTGATTACTCCCCTCGCACAAAACTATATCTCCAAGGCTGCCTGCGCAGTTTGTCCAGCGAGCCGGCCATGCCAGCTAGCTAGCTAGAAAGCCGATGCTCATGATCATGACCACTAACTCGGCGCTCACTCACTCATTCTGCCAGTGGGCGCCATTCCCGCCAGCGAGCATAGTATGGCCAAGCTAACTAGCTAGCTACCGGACGTACGTACGTGAAATCTCTTCATCTCTCCTATCTCTCTTCCCTGTCATGAAACCTCACTACCACCACCACCCGTGACACCTCGCCCCGGCCGAAATCAACTGATTCGCGCACAGGGGCGGCGGGTTCGAAACACAACATGATACCAGTATCGCCGTCGACTCCAGACCGACTAACCAAACAGCCAGCCTTCTTTCTCCTTCTTCTTCTTGACCCGCCGCGGCATGGTTCCATGTATGTATATACACACATACATACATACATGCATACCTACATATACAGCCTGAGTCGGTTTTCCGCGATACGATATATCTCATTGAGTGAGTACATAGTGGTTTGTTTAGTTGGTACAACGTGGGAAGCAAGGGGAGGCAGAGCTACAGGATCATGCCGGAGAAGCTTAAGCCTAAGCCTAAGCCTAGCTATATACCCACCAGCACGCATCCAGAAGCACAGAGAAGCATGCAGAAGAAATCCGAAACCAAATCGAAAGGCAAAGAAGAAGAAAGAAGAAGAAGAAAAAAAACGTGAGAGCCAAAATCGATTTTGGCTCGACCGGCCGGCGGTGTGTGTGTGTGTGTGTGATATATTGAGAGATTATACATGTATCATGTAGTAGGGACCATCCACGGCCACCCAACATGTACTCACTAGGGTCCAGTGCCACGAGAGCTGAGCAAAACACATTGATGTAATCTTTTATTTTTTTTTGCAAAAGCTAAATGTTTATATTAATGCTAACCAACTAATCCATGCAATCAAACCCGACGTCTGTATGCATGTTCCCGCCGACTCCCAGGGCCCTCCACGATACACCCTCCCCCCCCAGAGCACCGCGATATACATATATGCACATCCTGGCCACTATGTACTCATATCCACACACACACCTCTTCCGGAATTGTCCTTTCCCACCAAACAATCAATCCCGCCTCCATCACACACTCTCACTCGACACACAGGGTTAGGGTTCCGTCCGCCCTCCCCCTCCCAACACCGCGCCGGAGAAGAGAAGAAAAGAAGAAACAAAAAAATACAGTGGCCAAAAACAGCCATGCGTGAGCGATGTGCATGCGTGAGGCTTTTTAAGCTTTTGTGCGTATGTAGAGAAGGCAGCCATGGGCGGTATGGAAAAACAATACATACACATATATGTATACCCGTAGTTTTCTAACGTTTCCGAACTGAACTGAGTCTACATTACCACCAAGATCCAGCTGCCAAGCACGGTTTACGCCCCATATGCAGGCCCGGTCCAGTTCGGGAGCGGAACAGAAAACTGCGGGTATCATCTACATACACATGGGAAAGGAAGAGAGAGAAAAGAACAAAGGGGGAAAAAAATAAAAAATAAATAAAAAAAAGAATATGGGAAAAAAGGAAAAAGGAAAAGGAAAAGAAAAGAAAAAGAAGAAAAGAAGAAAAGGAAAGGAAAGGAAAGGAAGTAGCAAAAATAGCAAAAATAAAAGAAATAAAAGAAATAAAAGAAATAAAAAAATAAAAAAATAAAAAAAACGGGAATGAGCTACATAGCTGGGGGCTGACAACTCACCCGCCTACCCTACCTCGACCCTACTCTGCATACACTTCCATCGCGGGGAAATACCTACATTCCTGATTTCTCACGTGTGCGTAATCTACAAGTACTGCACTGCACTGCTCTGCACTGTGATATGACGCGGACCTAATGCCAATGGTGGTGCACTCTAATATTGTATGTACATAGGTACCTACACATCCACTCCGCCGTTTCTGGCCCGGACCTGGGCAATGATATCATGCATTGAAAAAACGTTGTGTCCTGTTTTCGTAAGACGGGGGGGCCGGGGGAGGGTTAAGTTTTTACTTTTTGGGCCGAGTCCCGGGTTATGGTGACCGTTTTGCGTGGTTATGTAAGGTGGCATGTAATGATGTATAATGGAAGACTTGTTTTTTGAGGGCTCAAACGAGCTGCTTACGAGGCTGCGGGACATTAATGTGGGAGGTCATGATCACGTTGGCTGTGTTATTATATCATAGCTCTCAAGTCGGGGGTAGACGTGTAGATGATAGATCTACACAGACGTAGATTGATATTCAGGTCCCTGGCGAGCGGGCATACGAGAAAACCTCTAGGTAGTTGTTTATTCTCTTTCGATGCCATAGTAGGTTTAATTTTGCAGTGGATATTTATTTTAATTGTCTAAAATATCAGAGAAAGTGAGAAAAAGTTACACGCACCAATTTCTAAACAGTTTCAAGCACCCCCTCAAGATACGCCCTCACCTCCGTGGCAGCGCCATCAAGAGCTGAGGCAACAAGCCCGACATATCCATCAGGCCTCACAACCGCCACCCCACCCGCACTCTCGTCCACCCCCCAAGTCTTATACGCCGTCCCATAGTGGTCGCCCAGCACAAGCCACTCACTCCTCTCCCTCACACACGCCGGGAAATCCGACCATTCCAGGCCCTCCCGCTCTCCTGGGTACACGACCACAGTCTCGACCACGCCCTCCGGGAACCTCCCCGGAAGCGTCTCGACCAGGTCCGCCACGACCTGCTGAAACGCAGCTGGATTCGTCCTAAAGGCCGTTGGCAGGGCTGCCACGATCCTGTAGCGCCCAGAGGTCGGCATGTCATCGTGAATGTCGCGGGGGTTTGCGTCAGCGAACCTCTTTGTGCGCACGTTCATGAGCCGCCGCCCAGGGATCAGCAGGCCGCTCTCTGGTGCGCCCGAGGGGGTGGTTTCTTGTTTGGCGACGAGAAGGCCCTCGCGGTACTGGATACCGCATCCGCTCGTAAAGCCGCTACCGGTGCTAAACACCTTGACGAACTGCTCGTGTGTGAGGCCTGTCTCGGCGCCAATCTTTCCAGAGAACATGGTGGAGAACTCGGTGTCGAAGGCGATCAACTGCTGGGCGATGTCGAGGCGCTCATGCTGGTATGTAGCGATCAGATCCGCGCTCACTGGGGAGAGTCCGTTTAGGACGTGTGCAAGTTTCCACGACAGATTGAAGCCGTCCATCATGGAAACATTCATTCCTTGGCCTGCTTTTGGGGAGTGTGTGTGGCATGCGTCGCCGGCGATGTGGACACGGAGGACACCATTCTTGTCTGCGGTGGAAAACTGGGTAGTTGCACGCTGGCCGATCTGGTAGGCGGCCCACCAGTCGACGTCGGCAAAGCTAATTGTGTAAGGGGCAAGAACCCTTTGGCTCTGCGAGATGATGCGCTCGAGCGTCACTTTCTCTCGGCGTTTTTTAGCCTGTTGTTTGGCGGCAGTAGGATCAGCGGTGGAAGGGGCGGCGATGGTTGGGTCACGCTCGACTTCGTCCTCCATTTGGCAGTAGATGCGGGTCAGGACCTTGTTTCCGGAGATGCGCTCACGGGGGATGATCATGATGGACCCTGTGCTGGAGTGCTGCAGGGGGCGAGATGCGTAAGTAGGTCATCTTTAAGGGATCTAGAATCTAGGGGGGGGGGGGGGGGGATAACTGGTAGACTTACAATTGCACATCTTTTCCTGATATCTGGGAAGTCTGTCTTGACGACAGCATCCATTACACCCCTATAATTCACGGATGGTTAGTTTGTAAATCACGTATGCCACTTATGTGAGGTAGATAACCCACCAGACATGATCTGTATGATCACCGACAAGCTTTAAACCCATGCCATCTCTAACAGTGCTGTGTGCGCCGTCCGCGCCGACCAAGTATTTTGCCCGAACCACTCTCTCCATATCCTGCCCGCTCATCTTGACAACAACCGGGAACTCCTCATCCTCGTAGTCAAACTCCCATCCCAGTACTTTCCACCCCCTCTGTACCTTATTCCCGTTCTTCTCCAGGTCCTCATTAAGAATTCTCTCAATTCTGCCCTGATGTATCGTGACTTCATGCGGGTACCTCGCCGGCACCGAGACATCAGGCACAAACGCAGTCCTGACAATCCCGGACCCGTCCTCCGTAGGATTCCAGAAGCCGACCTCATGCATCTGGCACCCCTGCGTGAGGACCTCGTGGGCAAGATCTAGCGACTGCAGGACCTCCAACGTCCGTGGCTGGATCCCATCTGCTTGGCCGGCATGGATCTGCGCCGTCTTCTCGTCGACTGTCAGAACGCTTGTTATTCCGTAGCGCGCGAGGCAGACGGAGGTCATGATTCCTGCTGGGCCACTGGATGGAGGTCAGAACGAATCATCTAATACGTACAGGTCCGGGGAGGAAAACTCACGATCCGACGACGATAACTTCATAGCGCTCAATTGTGTCCTCTGCTGTGGGACGGGCTGGAGGGACTGGAGAAAGACGTGGGAGAGGGTTGAGGTGCGCTGGGTTGACACGGGTGTCTCGCCCTTCACCGGCTTGTTCAACAAAGACTGGCATTATTGTCGTGATGTGTGTATTTTTCCAGCTGGTTCAATCACTCCTGCAATTGCTGTGGAGATGGAAGAGGAACAGGTCCAATATCTGAACCTATATACATGTATGTAGCTTCAACCAAGCAATAGTACCCACAGCACTATATCCACAAGTCGCTTAGTCGGCGCCTCGGCAACCTCCCCTTCCTACCTTTAATGGATTGGTGGATGGCTGCTGAGGTGCTTTAGAAGTGATGATATATGATTATCTCGCCATTGGTAATAAGTATGTAGATATTATATTGGGGCCAGACAGCGGGCCAAAAGTGCGGGGTTGCAGGGGTTGCCCGCAGGTTAGCGCAGGTTAGCTCTCCATGATCAAGAATTCGTAAGTATTATACAGTACACGGACCGGAGGAGGCCTCTATGTACGGAGCTGAGATAGCGGATCGTAATCGTTGGAAAGCAGCGTGCGGCGGCGGTTGGATGGTGTGGGTGTGGCCTGGCCTGTGTGGGTGTCTTTCCCACCGCCGGGGATCTAGCCGAGGTTGTTCTAGATCTTGTTTGACAGCCATGTCGCCAGTCAACCAAACCCTGGGCCTCTGGCTGAGATATGCACGCTTCTGATTGGCTTGCATGACTGGCCAGTTACGTGCCAGGCAATGTCATGGAATGTCACTCGATAGTGCAGTACTCTCGGGCTCCAGTTCTGGGTGTCCTACTTCTCGCCGAGGTGTGTTTTAATGTTACGGGAAGAGGCCCATGGTATATCTTAATGATAATATCCCAGGAGGAGGAGGAGTGATACCCAGGCACACGAAACTTCTGGTAGAACGGGCGCTGAATGAAGGCAAACCCTTACCTACCAGACACCGCAGATTGATAAGAAAGATATATTTATAAAAAGATTTGTGTGTAAAGGCAATACTTTCTTGGCACCAACTCTAGGGTGCACTATTTTTCGAGAGATATTCCACACTCCCCAAAGGATCTTCGGAGAATATCTACGGTTGCATGACCCGCTCCACCTTCAAGTGCCTACACCAGCACCCCTGGTCCGTGAAAGAATAGTCTCGTTTTAACCGTTTTTATCGAGTGCCTCGGTATAAGATAACGCTTCGCAATTATGTCCTGGCTAGAGGCGTTGGACAGCGTGTGTTCTGATGTTTCAACGAGTCAAAGGGTGGCAAACTGACCCTGCATGGCTCTAATAGCTTCTCGATCGACCGGAACCGAGAAAATACATAGACTACGGGGTTAATGCAGACAACGTGTCCATGATCAGTGGGCCATTTGAATAGAGAGCCTACATACGTGCTATTATTGTTCCCTGGCACAACGGACATTTATCGATCGGAATTAACCATGGCCTCGTATGAGAAGAAATGGCCTTTAGACTTATTACAGTCTAGCGAAATCAAGGCTATTTGGATTCTTCTTGAGAGCCATCTCACCGTCCGCGAGTAGGCTTCAGAACCAAGACCACCACACATCTTGTCGATAGGGACTAATAATGACACTCAGTCAGCTGAAGGAGCAAGCATGTAGACCTTTGTGTTGCGGAAATCTTTAGTTGACTAGATTCCGAGTCACCTTTCACGTCTGCACAACACCAAAGGTCTGGAAACGAAGCTGCAGCGCTGTCAGGACATGTCTCGATGTCCAAGTAGTCGTTAGGAGCTAGAGGACAAGATAGATATGTTAAGTACAGCCTATAGGTAGAAGCCGTTACGAAAAGTCATACAACCACAGCAAGACCCAGACCGAGACGGACGATCGAATCAGACATGAAAATATTGAAAATGCCTTACACATTAATCTCTTAGAAAGGCAGTTTGTTAAATGCCCCCCCCCCCCCACTTCCCCTCGCTACATGTGTAGGTCATCGGCAACAACGGCAACAAGACAAGTGCGAATATCGAGTGATATATGATGATGAAATCTCAGAACTGCCGAAGACGTGACTCCCCGCGTCTCTCTATGGGAAGAAGAGTCAGGATTGTTATTCGAAATTCTATACTTGATAGGTCAGGAGACTGGAATAAATGCTCAGGGGTGGCGAGGCGTCTCGACGCGCCGGGCCGGGGGTCGCGTACGATGGGTGGGTAACTTCACAAGGGTAGCTGGGTCCCGAAAAGAAACGAAACATGATGAATACAGGCGATTTCCCAAACAAAGTCCAAGTTGTACCAAGACCTTTGGTGAAGTTCAGGCTGCGTGGTTGCCTACGCAGATCAAGCTATGATGGGGGGTGAAGAGCTGTGAATGGGAGATCTAGAGAGGAAGAGGGAACACGCCAGGGGAAGAGAAAAAAGAAAAATAAATTAGGTCAAAGAAATTTCAAGTGACAGCGTATTGTTGAACTTGAATGTGCTAATAGGGAGAATAAAGGCTCTGGACTGCAATGATTATATGATCATCAGTAATCACTCGTCCACACTTTGGTCTTGGCTTCAACACGACTGCATGGAAAAGTCACGAACCATTATGTATTTTTCCGAATAATCCTACCAAGGAGAGAGATATTCCTTTGAAAAAGGGCATCCATACTCCATACTGCAGATACATCGACCCCTCAATGCCGATCCAAAGCACATCACCGCACCATATTGGTTGGCGCATACCAAGAACCACACAAGTCTCTCGAAAGCTCGTGAATCCGAGTGAGAACCCATGCGTCAGTCACTCACCCATCGCACAAGCGAAACACCTCGCTACCGAGCTCTAAAATTATCAGCAGGCCACCGCCACAAGCGATCAAATCACACTCGCCGCCGCATCGTGCCCGGAGGCATGCGGCACAGATGCTCCACTGCATCGCGTCATATTCCTTACAATAATTTCTAGAATGTGAGCGAGTAAGGGTCTTTGCCTGCGTAGTAGGTATGTATTGTACCTCCCAGCCACGCTCGATATGTCTAGAAAGAAAACCCATCTGGGGTTCTGGGGAGGTTAATCAGTGCTGCTGCTATTCATGGCCGTCTTGGCAGGCATCGGCCGGGCATCTCAAGCGAGTGCGGGATCGGGAAGGCCGGGTATGTGCAGACAGGGATAGCCACCGAGTGAGGCTCAGCCTTCCGGATCACATTTAACCTTTTTACCCTGTTTGCGCACCTTCTCCTTCCTCCCCCCAACAACCATGGAAATCACACCCTACCGGTAGGTGGAGCTTGTTAGGTCAACACTTCACATTTAGGATGCTGACAGCAGGAGGCAGATCAGGCACATACAGCACCCACAGACCGGATAATCCACACTGACATTGGGGAGGACGTACGGCTTTGAGCGGAGACACCGGGCAAAGGTATGTACCTACTTGTGCCGTCGGTGTTTTATCTGGATATGCGAACGAATGGTGCTTAGCTAATTGGAGGCATGAGGACCAGGTTTGTTCGCCGCGACACGACTTGTGCAATTGGGCGATAACAACTACCATGGACAGTAGTTCTTCACGAGAGACGATACTGGTACGATAGAATCGAGTTCTTGGTGCATCTACAATCAGTGTGCTTGGTTTACCTCGCGAAGAATCGAAAAACAATCCCACTGTTCCGTGTGGGGTTCGTTCACAATGGAAACAATACACAACAATCCACGGCACCACCGAAGCTGACGATTTGAGATGGCAATGTTCTTACAGAGTTTCTGTGGGCGCAGTAATCTTGTACCATTCACAGTCAGTACTATTTGTGGTGTGGCGTTCGTGTGGTACAGTACCCTGTGCCTGGCAAAGATCTACTCCACGCCGCAACACCACAAACCTCACCGGGTCCGAATAGAGATCCATTCCATCTCAACCTCCGGAGCAATATACGGTAAAGAGGGTTACTCACAATGGTTTATATACGACCTTCAACTCCCCGAATCCAACTTCTTTTTTTCCCATCCTCACTCACTTCTACATTCACTTCATCACTCACTCGTTCCGGCAACGATCACTTTCCTTTTTCATTTCCTTCTTTACTTTCACAGTCACTCCTTTAGTCACTCTTTATTATACTTCTGAGCTGTGCTTAGTATATTTCTGTCCTTTCTACTATACACGTTTTTCCTCACGACCTTTCAGCTCCACCAACCACTACTTTTTCAACTTTTCAAACCCTTTTCATACCACTAAATCAATCAAAATGAAGTTCACTGCCGCCACCGCCGCCATGGTCATTGCCTTCTGCGCCACCCAGGTCGTAGCCACTCCCACTCCCTCCATGCGATTCCGCCCCGATGTGATGCGCAAGGCCACTGGTGAGGAGAAGCACCCTTACATCATCCCCCAGGCCGTCCTTGCCAACATGGACCTCAAGCGCTGCTTGGCCGAGTGGGACGCACCCAACAACAAGAACAGCACCAAGCCCGATCAGAACGCCGACAAAGTCATGCAGCAGCTCCAGAAGGCCTTCAAGGACGCCAAGTTCACCCACATCCACATCAAGGCCGAGCCCAAGCCAAACAACAAGGCCTTCGTCCGCAAGATCGAGAAGTACATCGAGACCCTCAAGAAGGTTGTCGAGAACGCCAAGAAGAACTCAAACAACAAGCGATCTCTCGAAGCCCCTGCTGACGAGTCTGTTGACGCTCCTGCCGATGAATACGCCGGAGAGGCTCCTGCTGATGAGTATGTTGGAGAGGCTCCTGCCGATGAGTTTGTAGGAGAGGCACCAGCAGATGAGTTTGTTGGCGAGGCACCTGCCGATGAGTTTGTAGGAGAGGCACCAGCAGATGAGGCTGCGGGCGAGGCCCCAGCTGATGAGTTTGTCGGAGAAGCCCCAGCCGATGAGTTTGTCGGAGAAGCCCCAGCCGATGAGTTTGTCGGAGAAGCCCCAGCCGATGAGTCCGCTGGCGAGGCCCCCGCCGATGAGTTTGCCGGAGAAGCTCCAGCTGATGAGTTTGTCGGAGAAGCCCCAGCTGATGAGTCCGCCGGAGAGGCTCCAGCTGATGAGTTTGTTGATGCCCCCGCCGATGAGTCTGTCGACGCCCCAGCCGACGAGTTTGTTGATGCCCCCGCCGATGAGTCTGTCGACGCCCCGGCCGACGAGTTTGTTGATGCCCCCGCCGATGAGTCTGTCGACGCCCCAGCCGACGAGTTTGTTGATGCCCCCGCCGATGAGTCTGTCGACGCCCCGGCCGACGAGTTTGTTGATGCCCCAGCCGACGAGTCAACCGATGCTCCTGCCGACGAGTCAACCGACGCTCCTGCCGATGAGGAGGCCCCCGCCGACGAGGTGGCACCAATCTACAAGCGCGATGTCAAGATCCAGGGTGGCTGCAAGAGGCCCGAGGATGTCCTCGTTGCCCTCCTCCAGGTCGAGCTCAAGCAGGGACCTGGCCGCTTCGGTGGTCCCCTGGGCCCCCGCCGCAAGGCTCCCCGCTACCGCGCTCCCCGCTTCCCTTCTTGGTGGTAAACGGTTTTCGATAGATAGTTTATGATTTTCATTTGTCTCTGGGTTTTTTTGGGTTCTCTTTTTTTTGTAGCATGGGAAATGGTTTTTGCATAGGAAAGGGGAGGATGGGACTGGTAGATGTAGAATGATAGTTACGAATTTATTAAAAGTGGGTCAAAAAACTTGGTCTTGTTCGAATTCTCTAGTGATTTTGGTGATTTTTAAAAAGCGACTTGAACACTTTACTCATAAAATATCACTCGGCTTGTTTGAGCTAGTCCTAAAAGGGACATCTATGTACTAAGCTTATCGCAGCGGCTTCTCCATTTGAGGTGGGAAGAGGGATTGATTCTTCTAGCAACAGTTATAATAGCCAAAGGAACAGATACCCTATCTACATGTATTCATCACAGTACCCGACGGGTGAACAGAAGCTAATTCCCAAGAATATATACCCACATGAGGAAAACAGAAACCGCCAGTTTCTACATGTGTCCTGTCAACTGTCGTTTATAAATTTTTATTCGATGTTGTTGGTGGGTGTTAATAAAGAGGAATAGGATGGAAGTATGCTGCTTTGGCCCAGGGAGGACTTGAGTCTGGATAGTGGTAGCGGTTTAGTTATGCACCAAGTATTTGTGCCGTGTTATTGAGGTGAAAGAGTACATGTACTACCTGCATACATGTACTTTGGGGGTGCCTGGGATAGCCCTAAAAAGAAAGCGGACAGAGGCGGGTAAGTGATCGAATATTACCCTCTGTAGCCTCTTATACATAAAAGACCACAGATCGGCTTATCATCACTTTAATTTACTTCTAGCTTCTTTGCAGCGACCAACAACAACCCAACTGGGCTTACAATAACACTGTTTTTTGGGGATTTTCTTGTGGGAAACATTTTTCCATGACGGCGCAGCTTGGGCGACTTGAAGCTTTCTTTGGACATTGTTGGGCTAATGAATGGACAGGCCTGATAATTACAGGTAGTGACATGAGTAGGGATGATACAAATTTCCGGGCATATACAGTGCTACTTATTGATGGCTAGAATGTACCATTGTGTGGGTTACTCTCAGTCTCTCACCTGACTGAATTATACTACTGGCAATCTATCTCACCTCATACGATGCGGTAGATATAAACTTATGGGAACCACCCAACAAACGGATCGAACATGAAGCAAAATTCGAATTAACAGAGGCGATATAAGGCTCAAGCGGGAAAAGATACTGGGAAGAACAAAACCCGAAACAGCGAGAAAGTAACCCTTCTTCATAGATTTTTTACATTCAAGAAACATATAATCCATGGACACCATATATATATATTGCCTCACTAGTACTCCGCACACCGGCACCGATGTATTCGGACAAATACGTTTAATACACCCATTGTAGACACAACAATGTCATGTCTCGGGTACTCCTGCCTCTATGCTCCAGGATCCACCCCTGCTGCGGTATGCCTGGGATCTCTCTACCCTTCAGCATCACTGAGGCGTGCAGTACACTCGCCCTACAAGAAGGGAGGCAGCACACATCAAGCCATTATCATCTGTTTCCTAGACAAAGTCAATACCCGACCTCTGATCCTAAAATGCAGATATCAGAGAAGCTTACTGTGCCAGAAATCGGATACTGGTTGCCCCCCGCGGACTGGGTAGAGTGTAAGGGCGAGTGGAGCCCAGATAGATAAGTGCCTACTAGAGTCGAGGCACATATCCTATCGCACTGACGTTTTTGCGCCCTGAAAGCTGCTCATCTATCGATTTACACCTTGGACGTGGATTATTAGTAACAGTGGGATTGCCTATATGTCAAAGAGAAATCTGGGTTTTGCCTAAGAGCTGGCTCTCAACCCGGTACCTACAGCACCAATGTACTTACAGTACGCTCGCCCTACAAGAATTGGGGTGGGCACAGTGAGAAGGCTATCTTTCCTTCGGAGACCGGTACTGCCTGAGAGGTCCTAGCCTCTTTGAAGCCTAGTACCGGAGGATGACTTTGCGACATCAGCCCCCTCTCAACCTCCCCCCCCCGACCATGGCATCCACTTCTTGGCACCTGTTGATCATAAGGTACAGGGAAAAACACCCATAATTCTAGGTTAGCTGAGGGAAGGATGATATTATCTTGGAGAAACACCATGCTCTTGAAAGGGAATATTACGGTTTTATAATGCGTGCAGTACAGTTGCCTTATGAGAATCCGAAGTACCAGGCAACGAGAGAACACCCGGGAGCTCCTCGCAGAACAACACCAAGGGTCTTTGTTTAAAGGTCAGAATTTATAGCATAGATACGTGGACTAACGGTGCATAGCGGGCATGGTATAACTCACAATCTTGGAAGCTAGTTCCGCCTGTGATGGTAGGAATATTGAGAGACCCAGCAGAGAAAAGATGTAAAGAATAAAGAGAAGGTAGTTGGGAACCCCCGGGGAGACCATCAATGGACTACGTTTGAAAGTTAGAGTTTATGGCATAGACACATAAAATAACGGCGGATAGATAATGAGAGATAACTTACAGCCTTGGTAGCCACTTATCACCAATGATGGCAAGCACATTGGAACCCCCGGCCTATGATGACTAGGAGAGTGAAGGTGGAATACTTGGCCAAGGGTCTCACCCCACATTTATGTGCTCGGGACTAAATAGCCCACGGATTCTGTCGTGATTTGACACGATAAAAATCTCCGCTTTGGCAGACGAGTTCGAGATAAAAGAAAGAAACGGCTAAGGATCCGCATTGTGAAAGGATGGCTGACCCGATGGCCGGTAGGATGGACTTGGCTCGAGCTGAGCTTTCAAACAGATGGAATTTTAAATGGAATGTGAAGATGAGGTCTAGACGGAGCTGGAGCAAATCTTCTGACTTTTCAGGGTTGTGAACAGAGGGGTTACATAAGTTGGGCTACCCAGCTTTAGCTTACGCTAACCATAGCTCATAATCTTGGCTGTCATACGCGTGAGGGAGCCTATGCGCATAATCCTCTGCCTCATTTGCAGATAACACCTGATATGGTGCTACGGGCCGGCATTTGTCATGGATTATCACTCGGGTCTTCGCAGCAAACGAAACATCAAACTGGGTTGTGTGAATCTTCTGGCAATATGCAATATCTTTTGATATATGATGGTAGTAGAGGCTTTGCGCAAATGGAGCCAGCTCTATATTTTGAATATGATTGGCCAATGGGGTGATCGGCACCAATCAGGTTGTCAGAAAATGGAGCTGGCTCCATTCGCGCAAAGTCTCTAGTTTGCCGAGTGGCTGTCCTTCAATCAGCCCTGGCGAGGATCAATTCCTAACTGAGCAGCGACAGAATGACGTAGAATACAGGATCGCGAAATTAACTCTCAACGCCCAACGACACATCAAAGAACGCATAGTAATCACCCAAACAGCGAAGGCATGGTTTGCACACTTGTTTATCCCTAGCAGACGAGTAAACACAGAAAACCAAGAATCTTGTATCTCCCGTAGGTTTGGACAAAGCCGAAGTGTCTATAAGCCTCTCGCAACTCTCAATACCGTCAAAACCCGAAAAATTGGCTAGCTCCGCCCAGGGATTATCTCAAATGATTGGCTGAAAGGTATCGATCAGCCTCAGATCTTGCATGCATGGCCAATTTTTCGAGTTTTGGCGGTAGCTGGGCAAGGCCAGATGGTCTCTCATAGATTCTCACTCGGCTACTTTCGTACCAACCAATCTACAAATCATCAAACCAGCCCTATGTTGGCCAATCGCCATGAAACGAAAGCCACAAATCACCAAGTCGAATCCTGACACCAAAAACCGAAGTCTTCTGGAACAGTGTGGGATGGAGGCTCTTTTCGGGGGGGGGGAACTAGGTTTGGGCTTAGAGACGGATATGTAGCGATAAGCGAGAGAGAAGCTTTCCGCTGCGCGGGATCTTGGCATCGAAGCTTGGGGCCCCAAACCTAAATGGCTACTAAACTCTAGACTCTCTTATTCACTAGGTTAAGTTGAAGGGAATTTTGTGGGGTTTTGATGGATCCTGAGTGTAAATAACAAGGCACAAACCTCTACTATTCGTTTTGGTTGGGTGGTAGTTGTTTCTGGTGTACTCTACACGGATTTCTCCATTGACTCGGTCTCCATGGGATACACGTATCCTGAGGAGAAAATTAAACAAACCCGCGGAATTAAGTTACCGTGCCATGGAACCGTTTCCATCCACCGGCATCGTGGGACAAGATACGCGACCAACGCACTCCCTACATTCGAGTGATTGTTCATGAAGTGACCAAAACACATGCCAATCGCGCGCACCAACCAACCATGCAGCCTGTCTTGGTTTAAGACAAGGCTGAGTGTGTAAGCACGGTAGAGTAGAGGACACCTATCATCAAAAAAGATTTATGCAGGTGCAGCTGCGTTTTGTTTTTTTTCTCTCGCCCTCGCACATTCTGGGGGGGAGGGGAGGGGGAGTAGAGTATGCCGTTAGTGGTGCTGACGCGTTAAGGATGGTGGGCCTGCTCTGATGTGGATGTAAACTTGACAGCGAGTGATCTAGAGTGACGCCAAGAGAGGTCTCGATAATATCTCGAAGGTTCGGAGGCGGTGTGTTTTTTGCGAGTTGAGTTTTTGTCGTCCAGAAACGGAGCCACTTGGCACCGTTGATGCGCTTAGATGTAGAGTACCCTGCGACAATTAAACTTGGGGGGGGGGGGGAGGTAGATTTGAGACGAGTTACATACATGTACCTAAAAGTAGCGGTTCAAACAAAGATTACGCGAATGAGACCTTCGGTAAGCGAGATTGTAGATGTAGTTTTCACGTCGCTCCACGATGTTTAGGAGTTCAAGATGCCGTCAATACCGTCTGCTTGAGAATGGAGGACGAGGAAGATGTTCTTATCTACTACATGTAGGTACATGTACTTGTAGCTGCATTGCTAGAGTAGAGTACATACATGTAGATTAGATAAAGGTTACTAAGGTATTATTTTTAGCGCTGTAGCAAGAGGAGCAACCTTACAGCTCCATATTTATTTTTGTGAGGCGAGGTCGTCGTCGTGCACAAGGCCCCGCAGACTAGGCCGCATGTGGCTGGAAAGAGGTCTGTTCCTGGTTGGAGGGGAGGAAACGTCACCGTGGCTTCTTTGTAATTCTTTTCTTTTCCTTTCCAAACGGGGAACGGATGGGAAAGAGAGAGAGAGAGAGAGGGAGAGGGAGAGGGAGAGAGAGGGAGAGCTAGAGGAATCACAATTGGTGTCTGTAGAGAGTAGTGATATGATAATGTGAGAGGGTAGAAGAAGAAGAAGCTTATGTGGTCATCGTTGTTCTTTTATCAAGATGTCATCGGTTTGTATCAGTTAATTAATTGCCTGCTGAGTTGCTCGCGTGGGAGGAGGAGGAGGAGGAAGAGGAGGAGTCCATTTAGCTAATTCGCCTCCTTCTTTCTGCTCTTCACAAGGGTGCCGCCGTCCAAGTGTGAGTTTCTCTCTCGGCTGATCAGTGTGACGACATCCCCTTCCGGATTTCCCAGCCCTCTTCAAACCTCCTTCCTTCCCTCTTTTCTCTTTTCTTTTCTCTTCTTCATCATCACCATCTTTCCCTTTCTCTCCATCATCATCCATCCCATCATCATCATCACTTTACTCTTCGAGTGCTGCTACAAGTAGAAACAACAAACTAGCATCTCATACACAGCAACAAGCTTACGAAACCTCCGAAAGTAAACATTGCCCATATCTAGAATTTACAATGGCACCACCCGTTGTCCCCTCCGAACCTCTTCCGCAACGCCTGATGGCGCTTGCACAGACACTTCAATTTGGCTGGTTTATCGGGTAAGTAACTCTTGGATGCCCTTTTTCCTTGCGATGGAGCCCTTTGCTTACATTCAGAGGATAAAATCAGTCATTTGACGCTGCTCCTGACAACTTTGCGTTATGCCGTCGCGGCTGTCAAGTTCTCAACAAGCACAACGGGAGCTTCTATTGCATACCGTGTCGGATTCTTGTCCGCGGCTGTTACCTACGGTATCGTTGTTTACAAGGCCTACAGGACAAGAGTGAGGACTGGTCAACTCCCCACTGGCCAGCAGGGAGCAGTGCAAATTCTCTCTGACGAGAATGTGCAATATTTGTGTAAGTTGTCAATCTTTTGTTTTTTCACCGGAAAGAAGAAAAAAAAAAAAAAAAAAAACGAGGGATTTTTTTTCCATATTACGAGGTGAAAATTTGAAAATTTGCGTGTATAAATGCTTACTTGTCCAAATGCAGTCATGGCCCTTGTATGGCTCTACTCTAAGCCAATCTTTTATGCGCTTCTCCCATTCGCTGTTTACAGCACCTTCCACTTCTTGACCTACCTCCGAACAAACCTCATCCCGGTTATCATTCCTTCACCCGCCGTGCCTGCCGGTACCAAGGCACCCGCACCCGCCGTCTCTGAGGCCATTGCCAAGTTTGTTAAGAACAACTACGACTACTCGATGCACCTTGTTGCCAACCTCGAGCTCTTCTTGTGGCTCCGTATTCTTGCTGGTGCCGTCATCTTCAGGAACTCATGGATCCTCCTCGCCATCTACACCGCTTTCCTCCGTGTCCGCTTTGCTCAGAGCAGTTTTGTCAAGGATGCCGTTAAAGGTCTCGAGAGAAGGGGTGACGCCCTCACAGCCGATGCCGGTGTTCCCGAGGGTGTCAGGTCTGCATGGGCAATTGTCAAGACCGGTGTCAAGAGCTTTGGCGATGTTTCGGACTTGAGCAAGTTCATGTCTGCTCCTCCTGCCACCAACGGCGCTGCCAGAAAGACCCAGTAAATAGCGAATAGTATCTGAAAGCAGGGCGGTTGTGATGCTGAAGCAGGGCGATTCGGACGATTGAGGAGGGTGGGATAGATGCTAGTTTGGCGAGAAGGAAAGAGAGAAGTACCACGAATATACTTTTTCCTTTCAGTCACTTTTTTTCCATACGTGAAATGGATCTTTTTTTGTTTTGCGCATACTTTCTACGATTTTCATTGAATGTGGTGTTTTTTTTTTTTTTTGCATTTCACCCTTCTGAACTTAGGTTTGGTGTTTGTGGAGAGGAGAAAAAAAAAATATCTGGGATTGGAATAGTAGTAGTTAGTCACCCATTGTACTGATCGACTTTCTGATGTATTTGGAGTACTTTTTTTATTATCTTGGTAATTGACAGCCCTAGTGATCACTCGTTCATCCCATCTCGCCCGCCACCGCATGGTTCTTCCTGGTGTGTGGGCTGTTGCTGTACCGTGACGTCCTAATCCCAGCACGAGGGGGGAAAGACATCTCGCTAAGTGAACTAGCTCCCGCGTGAGATGAGCGTGGGGTACATGCTATACCTGGCCCGGGTACATGTGCAGCTCAGGGACATGTCCTTCTGTGTTTTTTTCTTCTTTTGGCGGGCTTGTTTCAGCAGATCAGATCAGTAGCTGTGGTGTCTTGGGGGTTGATGTTGGGGCGTCGAGTGATTGACCATGAGCTAGCTACCAGAGCACCAGCTTAGTGCATTAGCTCCAGGGGGCAGCTCATGTGACTTGGGCGGGGGGGGGGGAGTATCAGTGCAGATCACTGGTCTGGGGATCGTGGAGTAGAGTGCAGCCCAGGGTGATGGGTGGTGAGGGCGAGGGCGAGGGCGAGGTGAGTGGAGAGGGCCCTGTGACGGAGTTTGCTTTGTTTCGAGGGCCCAGGTGGGTTGTTTATTTAGGCAGTTGCCCCTGTTTTGATCTCGGGTCCCGTGGGCTCGGCGTGTGTGTTTGGATCTTGTGGCACTGCACTCTACTCTGTACGACTGGATATGGCTGCAGAGTTGGAATATTATACATGTCGAGGGCTCTTTTGTGACGCTTGTGCGGAGGCAGGCTTGGTTATTGGCATCTCATCTGCCTATGTGGATATACCTATGTAAACAGAGCAGGCAGATCTTGTCAAACAGCACGTCCCATAGATCTGTTCCCAGCCTCTTTGTGCTCCACTCTGATCCCTTCCCTTTGCAGCCCCTCCCCTCTCCTCCCCTCCCGTGACGTCAACGGCCACCGTCTCGGCGCGCAACCTCGGGTCCCCCCGCAGACGCACCCCGCAGCCGGGCCCGGGCCCGGGCCATTACCGAGCCCCCGGGCCCGGGGGGGTTTGTGTAGGTCGCACACACATCTGTGTCGGCCCACCCTCGGGCTGGAGGGTCTGCACCGGCCTGCGTGTCCCGTACGTCCGGCCGGCCGATTGGCGGAGGGAGAGCTGTGGGTGCTGTGTTGTTGGCGGGGGAGGGCAGCTAGCTATACCTGCTGCTGCTGGTGCTGCTGCTGCTGCTGCTGGTCCTGCTGGTCCTGCTGGTCCTGCTATATATATAAAAGCGCCCCCAGAGAACAGCGCCTCTACCTATCTACATAGCTACTAGTTTGAACCAGATACTTATCCATCTACTGACATCCACATCCACATCCCACACGCCAACAAAAATGCCCGCCGACCCGCAAGCCCTCGCGCACACGCACTCCCTCGCCTCCCCCAGCGCCTTCTGGCACACGCACGCCCAGCAGCTGCACTGGTCCACGCCCTACACCGCGGCGCTGCACCACGACGACGCCGCCGCCGCGTGGACGTGGTTCCCCGGCGGCCGCATCTCGGCGTCCTACAACCTCGTCACGCGCCACGTGCTTGCGGGCAATGGCGCGCGCACGGCAATCATCTGGGACTCGCCGGTGACGGGCATGAAGCGCCGCATCACGTATCGGGAGCTGCAGGAGGAGGTGGAGGTGCTGGCCGAGGTGCTGCGACAGCGCGGCGTGGCAAGGGGCGATCGCGTGTTGGTGTATAGTAGGTTTTTTTTTTGTTGTGTTTTTTGTTTTTGTTTTTTTTTCTGTGGTTTTCTTTTGGGGGTGGAGGAGGGGTGGGTGGGTGTCAATGATTGGGGAGGATTGGGTGGGGTGGGGGGAGGGTCAATGATTATGGGCACGCTTTTTTTTTGTGCGCGCTGGATATATACATATCCCTCTATTCGATCCGATTGCTAGACCAGCGTTACTATACTAGACCTGCCTCAGTTCACCCTCCCCACATCACATCACATCACCTTACTGTACTTTGATATCCTCGCCCTCCTACTGTCTATCTCTTAGCTCCTATATTCACCACCCACAACCTACTACGCTAACAACAAGCACCCGCAGTGCCCATGATCCCCGAGTGCCAGATTGCGCTCCTCGCAATAACGCACCTCGGCGCCATCCACACCGTCGTCTTTGGCGGCTTCGCGCCCGCAGAGTGCAGCAAGCGCATCGACTCGGCCCAGCCCAAGCTGGTGCTCACCGCATCGTGCGGCATCGAGGGCGGCGCGGGCGGGAAGCGCCGCGTCATTCCTTACCTGCCTTTGGTATGTGTGTGTCTGATCATTGGCCCCCCCCCCCTCCCCCCGATATATATATACGTGTAGCTATATATGTATGATGTGTGGTGGAAGAAAGAAAAAAAGAGGTAGAGCTAATGAGTGTGTGAGGGGGGGGAGGATATAGGTCCGGGAGGCAATCGACAAGAGCGCACACAAGCCGCAGAGCACGCTGCTGTGGCAGCGCGAGGAGATGTATCAGGCGCTGGACAAGGGGCGCGGCGAGCTGGGGTGGAACAAGCTTGTGCGGTCGGAGCGGGTGCGGAGGGGGATGACGGGCGTGGGGCGGGTGGAGGGTGAGCAGGGGGCGGTCAAGAGGGTCAAGATCCCCGGTGGGGGCGGGTGTGTGGAGGTCGGGGAGGCGTTTCCGAGCGAGGATCCGCAGTACATCATCTATACCAGTGGTCAGTCCCAACACCCCCCCCCCCCCCATAGCAAAAATATAGCAAGAGAGAGAGAGAGAGAGAAGACAGGCAGTGGCTAACTTTATGTATCAAACCGCAGGCACCACCGGCAAGCCCAAGGGCGTGGTCCGCACGCTCGGCGGGCACCTCGTCGGGCTCTCCTACACCGCCAAAACGCTCTTCAACCTCACGCCGTCCTCCACAATCTTCTGCGCCTCGGACCTCGGCTGGGTCGTCGGCCACTCGTACATCCACTACACGCCGCTGCTCCTCGGCGCCACCACCATCCTCTTTGAGGGGAAGCCCATCGGCACCCCCGACGCATCAACCTTCTGGCGCATCGTCGAGGACTACAAGGTCGACGTGCTCTCCACGGCCCCCACGGCCCTGCGCGCAATCCACCGCGAGGACCCGGACCTCCGCGGTCTGGCCCAGCACGACACGTCGTCGCTCAAGGCGCTATTCCTTGCCGGCGAGCGCAGCGAGGCCGGGATCGTGGACCTGTTCCAGAAGCGCCTGTGGGGCGGCCACGACGGCGCGGGCACGGTCGTCGACAACTGGTGGAGCAGCGAGTCGGGCTCGCCCATGACGGGCGTGTGTCTCGGGCTGTCGCCGCGGCCGCGCATCAAGCCCGGGTCTGCCGGGCGGCCGCTGCCCGGCTGGGACATCCGCATTGTGGACGACGCGGGGCGGCGCGTCACGGAGGCGGGCAGGATGGGCAACATTGTGCTGGGGCTGCCGCTCGCGCCGACGGGCTTCCGCGGCCTGTGGGTGGCGGACGGCGACGGCGACGCGGAGGGGAGGGCGCTGTATAATAAGGCGTACAAGCAGCGGTTTGGAAAGGACCTGCTCGACACCGGCGACGCGGGGTACATTGACGCCGACGGGTTCGTCAACGTCATGAGCCGCACCGACGACGTGATTAATGTCGCGGCGCACCGCTTCTCCACCGGCGCAATGGAGGGCGTGGTCCTCGGCCATGCGGGCATCGGCGAGGCCTATGTGGTCCCGTGCCCGGACAGCCTGAAGGGGCATGTTCCCTTTGGGTTTATCGTGCTCGAGGCGGCGCTGCAGGGCGTGGACGAGGGCGTGCTGCTGAGGGAGGTGAACGAGCTCGTGCGGCGGGAGATTGGGCCGATTGCGGTGCTGGGCGGGCTGGTGGTGCTGACAAAGGTGCCGCGGACGAGGAGCGGGAAGACGCTGCGGAGGGTGATGCGGGAGGTGCTGGAGCGCGTGGTGGCCGGCGGCGATGGAAAGGGCGTGGAGGTGCCGGCGACGATCGACGATGCGGCGAGCGTGGAGAGCGTGAGGAGCGCGGTGGTGCGGTGGTGGAAGGAGCGGGGCGGCGTGGTCAAGCCGAAGATGTAGTGGAAATGACTGTGTTGCTGGTTTTCCTGCCCGCAACGGCGGTCAATCATCGGTTTGGCATCTTTCTAGATTTGCGTGTGGCTCTCTGTGTATTTTGATAGTTTCCTTGCGGTGCCAACGCCCATGGCTCATGTTTAAGTATTTCTCTATTTCTCCTTGCAGTCGGGGGGAATCAGCAGCACAAGTCTTGCGTGAAAAGCTCATGAGTGAACACGCTCTCCTCCTCTACCGTCCCCCATCTGGAACAGTAAACGGGCCTTGACGTAGTTGCATCAACACATATGAAATCTTACCCATCTCTCCAACTTCACAGTCATGGATATTGCTCAACTTGACACAAAGCCGGGGATATAGTTAGATAGCAGAGCCCTGTAATATCCCCAAATCATGTCAAGCCCGCGCCGGTGAAGAGTTTTGTGCAAGAGTTTCCTGCTCTATTCACTTTGCGCAGTCTCTGTTAGTAAATGATACTCAGTGGCCTAATGCATGCTTCTCGATTCCTCATATCTAGGTGGATAACCAGAAAGAAAGAAAATACCCAAAGCGACCAAAAGACAGAAAGACAGAAATCTACAAATACTCCCGCTCTGCAATCCTCTTACACACATTCTCCAGCACCCCCGCCACAACCTCAAAATCACTCATCTCGAGATACACCTGCCCACTGACCCTCGCCCAACACTCCCCGTTATACACAAACAGCGGGATCGCCGTGTTAAACTCTCCATTAAACACACGCATCGCCCACTCCCCCACCCTCGCCACTGCCCCCTCTTCCACCACCGCCTCCCCCTCCCGCGCTGGCCTCGCCCCCGAAATTACAAGCGGCAACCTTACATTCCACAAGCAGCTCTCCCGATCCCGCTCCAAGACCTCCGTGCCGAGGCGCTGCGCAATGAGTTGCGCCCCACGGTGCCCAATATCCTGCGCATAGGCCATGATGCGGTCCTCGCCGCCGCACACAACCTCGCGGAAACGGAGTGCGGCCGGGATGCACAGCACCGGCGAGGTGTCGACCGTGCCGACAAATTCAAACATGGTGACAAAGTCTGAGTTTGCAGGGTCTGTGTGCAGGATAGAGTAGGTGCGGGTGGCCTGCGTGGGCGGGAGGTATCCGTGGGAGGTGGGGAGGGTGCTGCGGATGAGGTGCTGGTTGCGGAGGGGGACGTGGAAGACGGCGCAGCC
Source organism: Morchella sp. 2016-41 (assembly GCA_024713855.1). Classification (NCBI taxonomy): domain Eukaryota; kingdom Fungi; phylum Ascomycota; class Pezizomycetes; order Pezizales; family Morchellaceae; genus Morchella; species Morchella sp. 2016-41. The sequence goes on along the minus strand of JAMGZD010000001.1, from coordinate 193,803 downwards.
GCGGGGGACGTAGAGCCATCTGAGATGCGTGTGTTAGTATATCATGCAGTGTAGCGCAAGGAAGGGAGCGTTACTTGTGGCAGTTGCTCACAAAGAAGTCGGCGTCGAGCTTGCCCAGGTCGAGGCGGAGATGCCCAACCCCATGCGCGCCGTCTACGAGCGACAGCACCCCGAGCTCCTTACACACGCCCACCAGCCTCTCGAACGGGAGCCGCAGCCCGGGAACGCTTACAACCGTATCAAAAATTGCGACCTTCACCACTCCGCCGCTCTCCTGCTCCTTCTTGATCGCCGCCCTGAAAGTGTCGACGATGACATCATCGCTCGCGGGAAATTTGATCGGGACCTTTATGCCGACTGCGGGCGTGCTCTCCTCAATGTACACGACACCGTTCTTGCACGCGTTGTAGATAAAGTCGAAATAGACGATGCTGTCGCCAGGCTTGAAAACGAGCGAGCGGAGAACGGTGTTGACGCCGGTGGTGGTATTGGGGACGAAGACAAGCTCTGGGAGGGGGACGTTGAGGTAGTTGGCGAGAAGGGCGCGCGAGCGGTCGAGCAGCGCGGGGTAGGTTGTGCGGATGAACTCGTCGGGGCGCGTCTCGGAGGCGACCTGGAAGGCTTGGAGGGCGCGGCCGACGGGGCGGGGATAGGTGCCGAAGGCACCTGCGGGCGGGAGTTAGTGGTACGGCCTAATTGGATGGAGCTTGGGGATGCTAGTATGTAGGCATCCACTGCACTGGAGAATTACTGTGGGGGGCGGTTTTTGGAGTGTCTTACCATGATTGATATTGATCCAATCCTTCTCGAAATAAAAGTACTTTCTCATCGCATGGCCGAGTTCCTCTGGCTTCTCAGACTCTGGCTTCTCAGGCTCTGTCTGTGAGACCTGCAGCTGCGAGACCTGCTTAACGAGATAGTCAAAATCCTCTATCTGTACCATAATTGCTGTCTATGTCCCCTCAATCCAATTGCAGTTTAAATTGCTCGGTTTTAATATTGTTGTCGTTGTAGATATCGTAGCTACAGGGTTTTATAACGTGATGCGGGGCAGCTCCAGTTGCTCATACCCAGTATGACTCTTAACTCTGAAGTTTCCCCCGCCCAGCCTCGGTTTGTATGTACATACAATTGGTAATCTTTTTCTATCTTGTTGCACGTAGGGATACGGATACCTACCTCACTGAGTTAGCTGTATTTATGGTTATCGCACAAGCATTAATTCCTTATCGTATCATTTGGCGAAGAAGCCCGTGGTTTGAGCAGATGGTTGAGAGAAACCCTGGTCCGACTCCGAGTCCACAGGCATCCTGAGGACGCCGTACGTAAGCCATTTAATGGTAAGTAGTTGTTCTACTAATCAATCATCCCATGCACATATGTAGTGTGATAGCCAGAGTCCCTTATAGGTAGGTTCCTGGCCGCCGGTAGAGTGGCCTTGTATGTATAATTGTGGGTACATATGATCAAGTAGCCAACCCCAAAGAGTCAACTAACTAACCGCATTCCAGCGGCCCAATAAGACTACCCTACTCCTCTTTAATCACCCAGCGCACCGGCGCAGGTTACACAGCGCATCACCAGTCATTAGGGCTCTTTTCCCCCCATCCGGCATTATCTCGCGAGTTTCGCTCGCCGAGTTACCCAACCCCCATTACCCGGTATAATGTCTCTCCGGATAGGCGAGGGTTAGACGAGGGTTAGGCGAGAGTAGTAGGCGAGCTCTCGACAGGACGGATGAATTTGTTGTACAGGTGGCCGTGGGAATGGAGTGTTTAAGTAGAAATTGGCTTTTGTATATATACAGAACATACCATATATATACAATGTATTTGAGCCAAGGTCGGTCAACAGATAGACGGTAACAAGAAATGTCGGAATCATCAGTTGTGTCTCAGCTACCGGACGAGAAGATCAAGCTGGAGAACGGTAATGATAACGTGTCACCTTTTGACAGCAGCGTTGTAGTTGATGCTACTGCTGAGGAGAGCATATCTCTTGTCGACAATGAAAACCCTTATAATTGGAGTACCAAGAGAAGTTTGTGATACCATCCCAATCACTGAGAAAAATTTTGGTTAACAAAGAAAAAATTAGGATGGTTGATCACAGCAGTGTTCTGTCTCATGAACTTTGCAGTCTCTATCGGTGCATCGATATTCACACCTGGAATAGGCTTTATTTCACATTCATTCGGCGTGTCAACTGTTGTTGCGACTTTAGGCCTGAGTTTGTAAGTACTTTCTAGTGCTGCTGATATCAGTAATATGGTATTTGATTAGTATTTGTAGTTAGTAGAGAAAGTAGGGCTGACACTCTACTAATCATCACAGCTATGTACTCGGCTTTTCAATGGGCCCACTGCTATTTGCCCCTATGAGTGAAGTGTACGGTCGCCGCATAGTCTACATCCCCACTTGGCTACTCTTCTGTGCTTTCCAGATCGGCTGCGCCACTGCCCAGAACATCGAAACTCTTCTCATATGCCGCTTCTTCGTCGGAATGTTTGGATCACCATCATTGACAGTCGCCGGTGGTTCAATGTCTGACATATGGCTTCGTACTGTTTCCCTGACTTACACCCTACTCGAGGAGTTTGCTGATAATGTATCATGTAGCAAATGAACTTGGTCCTCCACTCGGGCTCTTCACGATGACTGCATTCCTCGGCCCTGTGGCAGGCCCTATTGTAGGAGGCTTCATAGCAGAGTACATTAAAAACTCTGCCCCCTGGCGGTGGAGTTTTTGGGTTCAACTTATTATCTCAGGAGTCCTGGCCCCGAATCTGATCTGGCTTCCGGAAACATATGCCACTACTCTACTAGAAAAGAAAGCCAAAGCACTCGGCCGACCCCTACCAGGTGGGGGCAGAAAAGCACAGAGCAAAGTCTTCAGAGTTGCCATCTGGCGACCACTGGAGATGCTAGTGTTCGAACCTATTGTTATTCTTGTATCGGTCTACATCAGTTTCCTCTTTGGAATCCTGTTCGTAAAACCTTCCCCCCTCTTCTTTGCTTTTCGAGCTGACATGGAATGGGATAGATACCTTTACTTTGGGGCATACCCTCTTGTATTTCAAGGCCGTTATCACTTCGCATCCGGTTATTCAGGTCTTGCATTCCTCGGCATCGGTATCGGCGTTATCCTTTCCTTCCCTACCGGCGCACTCTCAAATGTTATCTATATCCGCCTCAAGAAAGATCGCCTCACCTACCCCGAAGGCCGGCTTCCCATGGCAATGGTAGCAGCCATTATAGTACCCGGCAGTATCTTTTGGTTTGCCTGGACCGGGGGAAGAAACGGCGTGCATTGGATTGTGCCCGTATTGTCCGGTGTGCCGTTTGGATGGAGTATGGTTATGCTATTTATTAGCCAGATCAGCTTCTTGGCAGAAGGTTATCTAGAGTACTCTGCGTCCGTGATTGCCGCCAATACGATAATGAGGTCGTTGTTTTCGATGGCGTTCCCATTGTTTGGGCCGACGATGTATAAAGCTATGACACCGGAGTGGGCGGGCAGTCTACTTGGTTAGTGTTGACTGAAATGCTAGTGTTTTATTTGCTTGCCCGTGTGGCTGACTAGATTGGGTGTTAGGCTTTATTGCTATAGCGTTTATGCCGATCCCGTGGTTGTTCTTTAAGTATGGCAAGTGGTTGAGAAGGAACAGTAGATTCCCGACCAAGCAAGAGATTGCGGAGAGGGAGAGAGAAAGGGAAGCTGCAGGCTTGGAGGCTTAGAGGCTTAGAGGTTTTTCCTAATACATAATATAGAGATAGATCGAAGACTCCTTTTGCTCTAGATTTCCTTTTGTATCTGCATGTAGTTAGCCCAAAGTACATTTATTTAGTGGTGAGGGTAATTTCAATATATATAATATACCCTTTGCGTTGAAAAGACGAGATTGATGGGCTCCCTGAGACAAGAACTGGATAAAAGCGAAACGATCAATTAATCCTATGGGAGAGGGAGGCTGGATGGAGAGACGATGGAAGTGACCCGGTAGCTTGTAGATATAATGCCAAGCCCCGTGAGGAAGAGAGCGTAAACGAGTCCTCAGGATACATACACGTATACCTGCACTACCGCGGCTCTGCTGCCTCGGTCTGGTATGTACATACATACATGTACACGTAATTCTGATATTACATGTATCGTGCAGTGTGGGGTTCGCGGCAAGTATAGGATTGCCTCATAATATATCACTCGATCATGCGGAACCTTTTTTAATTACATGCAGACCGTAGTCTAAGGTAATATCGCACTGCCCATGAACTGCCCGTTCTCATCCGCCACCTCGCACAGTACCCATACCAAACGTTAATCATGACAGAACAAAACAGAACACAAGAAGCAAAACACCATCAACAAATGAAATACACTAGTTCAGTCGACTTCCTCTCCCTCTCTGTGACCATGCGGAACCTCATATATATACTCTAGCGAAAACTGCTATGAGTATGTACATGTATGTGCCCTATAGGGACAATTTCTTTCAGTCCCCGGTCCCTTTCCTTTTTGTTCGAGCAGTACTGCTCTATCACTCGTGTGTCACGTCACGCACTAAGTTTGCGCTGCATGTCACGTATCGCGCACACAGCCACCCTCTTCTCCCGAAACTGCAATGCTAATAATTCTTGGCAACGCCCGAGAGCCACTAAAACGTGACCCGGAAAAGGATGCATGGCACCTCGTGAGACTCATAGCAACCAAAACTGTCCAGCGAAGAAACATTACACCGAGGCATTCGAGGTCAGAAAAAAAAGTCAATCCTTTCCAAGCATCTAACTCCGTTTAGGACACTTAAATTCTTCAGTTGATCTCCCGGTTATTGAGTTATTCTGATATGAAGTGCATTTCGACGTTGCCAACGACAATGTTAGAGCAGGTGATCGGTTACTTCTGTAACCCTACAATAAAACACCACGAGAACACGCCCTTGGCGATGCCACGGGACGGAAGCTGATTTACGAGGGGACATACATGTACATATGTACATTGGACACTGCATAATCTTCTAAAACAACCACCTGTTCAGCGGAAAAGGTAATTCCCTCCTTGGACCCTTAGGGCATATATTATCGTGACCACCGCTGATTGCAAGCATGGACTGCCTACATAGATTCTCAATAGGAGCTTCGAATTATCCGTTCTAATTACCTTGCTTTCCGGTGCAGCTGCATACATCAAACCTAAAATTACATGACGTTTTCGAACACGACTGCTACTGCATACCATACAAAAAGCGCCAAATCCACCTTTTTGTGTCATGCAATATTGGTCGTGCTCGGAAACGCTATGAGATTGCGAGTAGGTACTCCATGGACCCAAGATAATCTTTTTTGTATGACATGCCATAGTGCTCGTGCTCACAAACGCTGTGAAATTACGAGTATGCACATATATATGTAGGTACATTACCCCAAAGTCTGACCCTGTGAAGCTCCAGCTCTGCAGCTGATGCCCTTAGAGCACCTTAATAGGCACTGCAATCAAGGCAAGTAAGCCTCCTGGAGTACTCACTCGTAGAGGCAAGGTTCAGATTACTCATCATCTATTTAGTCATCTTTATTCTTTATCTCGTCGGTAGAACTGGCTATTTACCTACTTCGAAATTCAAGAAAACTCTGAACCGGGAATCATATCAAGGCACTGCGCGTCGGTATCAGTTCCGAAGATACCCATCCGCAGCTACCGTCTCGATAACAAAACTACCGCTTCGTTTCGTCCCCGTTTATTTCCCTTGCAGCTCATTAGAAGAAATAAAAGAAAAAGAATGTTACAACAGTGGAGTTGACCAATCTGGCTTTCCGGGGGTTAGGGCGCTCCCAAAAGGGACTTCCGGCTGGGTTGGTGTTTGTGCGAGGGTCATGAGGGGTCACTCGGCTCTACGGGTGCGGATAAAAGGATTTGGGGGGGTTAGTGATGTCTTGGTACATAAACGCATGGTCTCAGAATTCTCCGGGACTAGAGTACACACACATCTCTTCGCATCCCGACTCATCCCCAGGGCAGGAAAGAGGCTCTAGAATTTCAACGCTTCGTGAGTTGTTGTCAAAACCCATGACCTTAGAGACAGATCTACTGTGGGTGGTGGTGCCCGCCAAGGCAATACATACATACATCCCTGACATCATAGGCACATACATGTATGCTTCTCAGGAGCATTGCACACCGTGCAGCGGTCCAAAGGACGAATGGATCAGGGCACTGTCAGATGGCCATAGCTCTCAGAGGGACTCAACCCCCACATCCCGCTAGAACTACAGTCACCCACGAGGTGAAGACGGACATTGTGTGTTGACAGACAGGGTGACCCCAACGAATAAGAATCCTTAAAAAGCGAAGCTTGGCTGTTTCTCACCATACTTGGAATCCCTGTCCGTCAACACCCAGTGTCCGTCTTCACCCTGTGAACGACTGTACATGTAACTATGTAGCTACCCCACTTTACGCCTTCCCCACAAAAGAAAAACGCGGGGTAGCGTAGATAGGAGAAGCCCCTCCTAGCCCCTCCTAGCCTCGGCAACCTCTCCTAGGAAGTCCGGGATACCCCTTTGAGCTGAGGACCTGGGGGAAAGTATGTCGGGGTCTGTAAGTACCTGGAGAGGGGGGGGGGCCGATTGGGGGTATGGATAGATTTCCTTTTTTGACCCTGCGTAAAGGTTGGAGTTAATTCTAACTATCTCTTGACACAAGGGCCGAAGGATGGAATTGTGGAGTACAAGGTGTAAGTAGATACGCCATGGTGATTCGGGCTCGTCTTGCTTGATTCTGAGACCTCACGAAGTACAGCGAAGCTCGAGGTAACATCGGCTCAATTGCCGATGAGATTGCCAGTCAGAGTGGGTTACTAATTGACCAGAAGGCAGATATATATAAGGAGACGCAGAATCGAGGCCTCTCCCTTCACCAAGGTTCTCATCATCTTATTCTCTCTTCATAATTTTATCTCTACAGCAATATATATTACAAACAATGGGCTCCATAGCAGAAACCAAGCAGCAGCAGCAGCTCCCAGACGGCTACGTCCAGCCCGCCGAGTTGCCACCAACAACATGGTCGATCCTCCCCTCCGAAGAGACAGAGTTTGTCTCAATTGCCCAAACCTGGGTCGCCTCTATATCAAAGCTTCTATCCTCCGCCGCCGTAGACCAAGCCTCCTTGAGCAACATCTTCCTCCAGAACTCGTACTGGCGAGATCACCTGTGCCTATCATGGGACCTGCGAACGTTCCACGGGCCCTCCAAGATGGAGGCCTTCTTCGCACAGAACCCAACGGTTCGCCTGAAGACAGTCGAGATCGATTACAAGAACCCGGACGCAGTGTCGTTGATAACATTAATACCCGGACAAGAGTTTAGGGCCGTGCAGGCATACCTAAAGATTACTACTGAATTTGGGACAGGGCGAGGCTTGGTCAGAATCTTCAGGGAGGGCCTGGGAGGACAGCCAAAGGCGTATACACTCTACACAGCGTTAGAAGAGCTTAGAGGACATGAAGAGCCATTAGGTGATAGGAGGCCTCTCGGTGTAGATCATGGCGCAAGACAGTCCCGGATGAGCTGGAAGGACAGGAGAGAGGCCGAGACTGAGTTTGCGAATGGCGCTGAGCCGACTGTGTTGGTTGTAGGCAAGTATTTCATTCGCACTATAGTGGTGTTTGGCTGGCTAACTCAGCGTTATAGGAGCTGGACAGGGTGGTCTTACAATTGGTGCTAGGCTTAAGATGCTGGGCATCCAGACTTTGATCATTGACAAGAATGAAAGAGTTGGTGATAACTGGAGGAAGAGATATCACCAGTTGGTTCTTCACGACCGGGTCCAGTTTGATCATCTTCCCTATATTCCCTTCCCACCCAATTGGCCTGTAAGATACCCAGAATCCTTTTTAATACTTCCCAAAGCTTACCCGTTTTCCAAAAGGTCTACACCCCAAAAGACAAGCTCGGAGACTGGTTCGAATCCTACGCCAAAAGCATGGAACTAAACGTCTGGACCACCAGCACCGTGACCAGCACCATCTGGGACCCCACCAAAAAGCACTGGACCGCCACCATCGTCCGTTCCAGCCCCACCGGACAATCCACCCGCGTATTCCACCCAAGGCACATTGTCATGGCCACCGGCCATTCCGGCGAACCAAACATCCCTGCCATTCCCGGCATCGGCTCATTCAAGGGTGACCGCATCTGCCACAGTTCGCAATTCCCCGGAGCTCCACAACCGTCAACGGGGAAGAAAGTGGTGGTAGTAGGGTGCTGCAACAGCGCTCACGATATTGCGCAGGATTGGTATGAGCAGGGTGCACAGGTTACTATGGTCCAGAGAAGCACAACATGTGTGCTCTCCAGTGAGAATGGTATGGACCAGCTGATAAAGCCGCTCTTCCATGACAACGGCGTAAGCCCCCCCCCCCCTTCTCCCCCGCCCATACAAGACGCAATCTAACGAGCTCAACCGACAGCCACCTGTGGAAGATGGTGATCTGAACATGTACGGCACCACTGCCCCCGTCCTCAAACGGCTGCACATCGACACCACAAAACGCATCAACCACCTCGACCGAGAGCTGCTTGAGGGCCTCCAGAGCGTCGGCTTCAAGCTCGACAACGGCTCCTTCGGCACGGGCTTCGTCTTCAAGTACTGGGAGCGCGGCGGCGGCTACTACATCGACGTTGGCGCCTCCGAGCTCATCATCAACCGCAAGATCGCCATCAAGCAAGGGCAGGAAATCAAGCAGATCCTGCCTCACGGCATCGAGTTTGCTGACGGGAGTGTTCTCGAGGCGGACGAGATTGTTTTGGCGACGGGGTACGACAACATGAGGTCTACCGCGGTGAGGATATTTGGGAAGGAGGTGGGCGAGAAGGTGAAGCCTGTGTGGGGGCTGGATGAGGAGGGTGAGATCAAGACGATGTGGAGAAGGAGTGGACATGAGGGTTTCTGGTTTATGGGCGGTAGGTCCCCCCCTCCTGTTTTTTGGGTACATAATTGGGATACTGATTGCGGTTTTTTTTTATTAGGGAATTTGGGATTTGCGAGATATTATAGTCGCTTTTTGGCATTGCAGTAAGTCTACTCCACTCTTCTCACCGTCAAGGTTGGTTTACTGATATTGTTATTGCGACTGTAGGATCAAAGCACTTGAGGAGGGATTGACATCTTATGATAGATATTGAGTGCATGATTAAATGTAACGGGGGAATTTGAGGTTAATATTCCTTGTATTTATGGGATTAGAATTTAAATAAGTATCATCTAACTACATCATTACGCCTGAGGCTATGTATCATGTACCTTGGCTCCTTTCTACAATGCACTAAAGATAAATGAACCATTGCTCTACTTCTAGAGATTTTAGCTCTGCAGCAAGAAAACAATTTTATACTATTTGTAAATCGCAGTCAGGTTTGTTGAAGACGCTAAGACTTGATGACAGAATAAAGGTTTCAAATCCGTATCCCACGGTATACTTCCGCCAGAAACAAAACCGAACCCCTTTCCCTCCATCATCACTTGTCTCTGCGGCCTCCAAAAATTGCCCTCAGGACCGCCACAATTATTATTATCCCCCCCCTTTCATATCCGCCCTTTGCAATATTTCACTGCCAAATGATGGTACAGATATCTCATACCGTTTGCAGGATGCCTTTTCATTAAGCGAGCCTATACGATCTAGCGGCATCCGCTCTCAATCCACTCAAGATTGACCTGTCCAGTAGTTTGTTTCCTGAGGTCACAGGGATCAGGAATATACTTGGCATCGCTCCTTTCATGTCTTAGGAGTGTCTTGTTCTTAATCCTTTTGTATACCTGAATGGCATACTCAATATCGCTATATTCGACGTCGACAATACTCCCTTGAGAATGAACGTTTGAGAATCTAAAAGCCAGAATTTCGCCGTGGGACTTACACAAAGACTTCAAGATATCACTTTGTTTAGCATCTGGAAGCCCGGAGACCTGTAGGCAACGTGTCGCTCCTGACCGAATGTGGTGAGCAAGCTCGTCATTAATCTCTGGGCTCTGTCTACCCGACCAGTTAACAATCAGTTTATGCTGATGCTTAGCAGCGGTTTCAACCTGGGAGTTGTAGTCGTTATAAAAGCTCAAGGCAGAAGCTGGGTCAATATATGTGACGCGGATTGTATTCGGGTCCAGAATTTCGAGTCGTTGCAATTTTCCACGACAAATCCTTTGTAAGAGGAATTGACGTGCGTTTTGAACGTTTGCACCCACTTCCACTGTGAGGGATCTTCTCTCTGGTCCTGAGAAATCATTGGTATTCATCGTAACCTCGTGAGATATTGCGACTCCTCCTCTGCCATCATTGATGTTCGCTGCTCTTCCTGGTTCCTTGACTTCAACTCTTTGACGCTTTGATATCCTCTCCTCTCCAGTGTCCCTCAACCTCCCATTAGCGTTGTGAGCACCGTTATTTGGGACAAGCGGTTGGTTGATTTGGGGGACTCCGGAATTATCGACTAGGCCCACGCCCCCATTTATATGGTCAGGCAGTGGTCTGGAAACGGCGTATTCGGGGAAGGGTTGCCCCGACAAGTTCTGCTGGTTTTCGTCGACTTGGTCGCCTGGCACTGAATCGTCCGAATGCACATTATTTGGGTGATACTGGCCGGACTGGTGGCGCAAAATCGTGCGAGCTTCTTCTGGGTAATTTTGCTGCTTGCTTATTTCCTTATTTGGAATGAAAGTAAATGGTTTTGCCTGGGGCGGAGGTGCAATTGTCCCTGGTAACTTATTCTGGCCAGTATGGAGAGATGGGTTTGATATAGAGAGGCCTAGAGGTACCTTGCGAAGTTCTGCTCGACAGTTTGGATTATTAGCATCGTGAAAACGTGCTTCATCTTCCAAGGAGGCAGCTAAATTTCTAATATCTCGCTGAGGGTTAACCTGCTGGGTTTGAGCCTGAACATTGGGTCCCCGATGATTTGAACCCTGCTGGCGGTAAGCTTGTTGGGGCTCTTGATTGGAGCGGATGTTTTGTTCCAACTGTTGAGGCGACTGATTGCCAAAATGTGCTCTTTGTTCGTTTCCCCATGCGATAGCATCTTTAAGGGCGCTTATAGATGCATCCTTCTCTGTAATAATTTTCTCTTGCGCCTTTACACGTTCCTGGCTCTCGAGAAGATTTTTCTCCAGTTCCTCAATTTTTTTAACGTACTTTTCTTCTAGTAACTTTTTGGTCGTCAAGTGGTCTTTGTATGTTTTCCCGAGGACACCCACCGAGTCATCGGTTCTCGCAAATTCCATCTCCCTTACTTCTTTCTCAAGAACAAGATGTCTATACTTTGCATCGGAATATTTCTCGTCGTACTTCTTGCTGATTTGCAACTCTATCTCTGACAGATCCTTCTTGTGCTTTCTTCTAAGAACCGCGAATTTATGCTCCCAGTGGTCGTTATTGCGATCCCAGGTACGAGCTGGAATAATCAACGACTCTTCGGCACTGACACCAGACAACCGGTGAATCAAGTTGTGGATATTATTGCAAGCAGGAAAGTGCGAAGAATCCTTGGGGGCCTCTGGGACAAAGTTGGGAGGAATTTCAGGGCTGGGAGAGCGAGGCTCAGGCGTAGGATTGATTTCTCGGTCTCCAAATGTACGAATCATAAAATGGCGGTCATTCTCCGCTGGGAACGGATCTATTTGACGAGTCATTGCTAAAAATGATCTGAGAAAGAGGTTAGTAGACTAATCATTATTATCTTCTTCGGCCTTGTCATGCATGAATAGGTGATCAAAGTGTGAACTCTTCTCCTTTCATTTATCCAATTTCCGCTAAGATAGGTTTTTCAAGGAGAGGGGGAAAATTCTTGCTCCAGAAGGCGTGATCCTTAAGGAAAATTGAATCCATTTGGGTATGTGGTGATATTTACCAGGTTTATTCCTTTACAGCATTCACCAGATGAAAAAAATTTGGTTCAATGTGAAACACTAACAGGACAAGAAGCGTCAGTAAAATACAAGACTCAAAAAAACAGTGATCTTACATGGAGGGAGGACCTGGGGTACCTAGGGGATGCGATTTTCTCTAAATTAGAATATTATCATCTAGATCTGTGGGCGAAATTCTTTTGATAAACATACCTTTGAATCCAAGCAGCAGGAGCGAAGATCTCGCCTCCCCTCAGAGAAAACAGTGATGAAAAAAAAGTGGGATGGGGATCGGTATGGGGGTTGGGATGGGAGAGGGGCGGTGATGGGTGGTGGGTTGTAGGGTTGTAGGTTGTGTAGGGTAAGGGGGGCGGGGGGCGGGGGGCTTTAAAAGTGTGTAGAAAGGAGGCTTCTGGCTGGAGTAGCTTTCTTAGATGTATAGCACCACCGATATAAATACGGAAAACGGAAAGAAAACAAATAAAGACAGTCAACATCAAATAAATAATACTCCCACGCGTTGCTCCTACCTACTATTCATCAACTAATATTGGAACATAAAATATCACTCGCTTCACAAGCTGTGAGCGGCAAGGTCATACATAGTACGGCCCTTCATACCAACCCACACCGCATTCTAGGTGACAAAAGTGCCTGCACCACCACCAACCTCTCTAAGGCTCCCTTTTCAGAGGGGCCCACCTAAGTACTTTTGATTTGAGCGAGTACGAGATACAGTCGAGCCCAGGCCGACGGCAGACGATAAAAATCAATTAAAATCGAGAGGCTTATGGCTAGCCTTCGGCTACAAGTACGTAATATTAAATGGCTCATATATGCTGCTATCGATCAAGTTCACCATCGACCGGGAAACGACTTACATAGACTAAATAAATCTGATTCTGAAATTAGTAGATAAATTGTCGACACGGGTCTGAGGGCAAAGCATAAGATCGCGTGGGTACATGTATTATGTACACCAGATCGAGAAACTCTCGCACTAACACTGTCAATCCAGAAAGAATGCAGTCCACACTTGTACTAAATGAATTCCCTCTCCACAAAGGACGATATCATAAAACCTAGCTATTGAACAAGAAAAACAAAAGCAAACTTTTCGTACAAGCTTACACATCGTTCTCAGATATCAACTCTTTATCTCCTTCCCTTCTTCTTCCCAGGGACAACCTTGAATGCTGCATTTGTCTCGGGGCTAACCTCTCTGGTAACAGGCTGCGGCTTTCCCTTGGCGATCTCATTCCAGCCACTTCCACCGCCATTAGCAGTTCCGGCATCAATGATAATGCCTTTGTTAGCAGCTGATCTTCGACGGACGAATTCTTCTGCAAAACGACGACCGTCCATGGTTGTGGTGCAGGTATAGATAGTTTCAGCAATAAGCTCAGTCTCCGCAGGAAAGGTCAAGAGAGTTTGGATGAGCTCGTCGGCTATTAAATATTAGCACCATACAAAAGCCCGAATAGCACAGTGGAAAAATACCTTGTAAACCCTGATTTAATCCCTTGATGCTTGCTTTGCACCACTTCATAAACTCCTCGTTTGCGTTCATTGTTGGAGGCTTGGATGCAGGTAACGTTGGCGAAACCTTCTTGGCCGTCGTAGGGACTGGAAGCCCTAGAGCAGGGACGCTAGGCGTAGTCTTCAAGGACTGGGCGGGGGCTGTAGGAATGGGGCTGGTGGCAAGATTCTTAGACTTGCCGCCGGGACCGACCGTAGTCCAGACACCTCCAACGACTCCAACCGTGTTGAGCTGTGGCAGCTGCTGGGTCTTACCAGCAAGATCCGCGTATCGCTTACCGCCAGCGGGTGTAGGATGAGTGGCAATGTTCTGGGTTGTTTGTGCGGCAGCAGCGGCAGCAGCCGCGGCCTTCACTTTACGGAGTTCCTCTTCCTTCTGGATCTGCTGGAGTGTTTTCTTAGCGCCCCCAGTAGGTAAGGTGTTTGCTTTCACCAAGGGCTTTGCCCACGCCGAGGCCTGGCTGCTTGACGGAGTTCCGGAGGGAGAAGTGGCCCATGTTGCCGTGGATGGCAATCCAGGCGCAGGAGGCGGTGGTTGAGTGTTAACCTGTTGGAGCAACATCTGACGTTTGTGTTCAGCTTCGGCAACGTCTTTTGCTTGCTGAGCCCTGGCCTCAATCTCTTGGATTTCTTTCAAAGAAGGTCCTTTCACCTCGTTTTCCTTATTTGCCCAAGGCGCAACGGAGACACTTGTATGTGGTGTTTCAGAAGAAGGACTGCGGGTCATGGGGAGTGTCGAGGATGCAATTTCTGAAGCATGGTGAGAGCCCGGTGGAGGAGGGAAAGGCTGGACAAGAGGCTGTTCGATTTCTTGCCAAACGGACGCAGGCGGAGCAGGTTGCGCTTGCTTTGGGATTGGCGAAGCCTTGGCAGATGACCCCTTAGGGACGCTCATTTTCGATTGCTCATTAGGCTGGGGCGACGGTTTGTGCTCTGACTCAGGGTCCCAATGGTCGTCAGGACTGGATGAGGTAGCATCGTTCGATCTCTCGTTTGACTCATTGGCTTTCTCATGCTGCTCTTGGGAATTTCTGTCTTCCTCCTTTTCCATATCCTGCTGAGATTGCTGCGTCTGCACAGCAGTAGGGTTGATTTGTTGTTGTGCATGTTCCAATTCTTGCTTCTCGACTTGTTGATGCTGGTTTTGGTAAATTCTCTGAGTCTGACGTTGCATATCAAGAAGTTGCTTCTGTTGTTCCAATTGAATATGGTTTGGTGGGTGAATCTGTTGCTGTTGCTGTTGCAAAAATTGATTTCCTGGCTGCATTTGTTGCCCGGGTATTCCCTGTAGTCCATGCCCAACGCCGAATGTATCCCCCCCGCCTCCAGCAGCAGCACCAGCCTGACGCAATAAGACACCCGGTTCAAATGCATTTTGCGGCCCGACACTGGGTGCACTGGCAGTTGGGGTAGCAAAGCCACCGGGGCTCTGTAAGTTCCCCTGCAAACTTCCATAACTAGGTTGTGAATGGAGACTCTGCTGCGAATGCTGGTGGTGCAACACCTGGTTTTTGGCGAAGATCTGTTGCTGAACAAGAAACTCTCTCTGCCTTGCCAAAAGGTATTGCTCTTCCTGCTTCCTCCTCTCCAGAGCATTTTGTTGATCGGCAGTCAGTGTGGTTCCAAAGCTTGGAAAACTTCCGGCGAATGGTGGCTGAACAGTGCCAGGTTGTTGAGCATCCAGAGGCCAACCCGACCATGCATTAGGTACTGGAGCCGCAGGTGCTGCAGCAGGTGCAGTCGAACCCGGAGGTGCCTGTAAAGGAACTAGGAAAGGCTCTCTTGTGTTTCCGATCCTACGTACCAGTTGCCCGAGCGGTTCAAAATCATGATCCTCGATCCTTTTCACTGCGAGCTCCTGGGTGAAAAACCCGGCTTTGTACCAATCATGCATTTCCAATCCCGAGAATGGCCCTTGTATGGTTCCAGAGGGGTCACGGTATGTCCACTGTATCTTGTCTGGCATGACCAGCACCGTCTGCGGTTGCGGCGGCACAGTCCCCGGAGGCGGTCTGATTGGTTGTGTCTGGTGTGACATCGGTGGCTGCATTGAGTTTGATTGATTTTGCATCTGTAGACTTCCGAGGGTAAAAGAATCTTCGCGTTCCCTAGAAAACATAGAATCACCAGATGCTTGTGCGCCGATATTTCCAAGGCTTCTTGTGGTGTGCAATCCTGAGAATAAATCTGACACGTCGCCCCTATCTCTCATTGGGCTATCAATATTGCCAAACCCCCTTCTACTCCCGAATCCTCCAAATCTCAAGTCGCCAAACCCGTCGTTTGATTCAAATCCTCCATTCTCGTCTTCCATTTGTTGCTGTTGCTCCGGGGAGAACATCTGAGCAAGTCTACTACGGCTAGCTGAGCCAAACGGCCCTCCACCACCGATGCTGCCCATGCCTCCCATACCACTGCCTGACAAAAGAGTGCCACCAGGGCTAGCCAAATCACCCAACCCAGAGCCAAAAAATGTGCTTGGGGCGGCAGAGGTTCCCAAGCCCCCGGGGGTCCCAACCTGCCCCCCCCATAGCCCACTCCCGCTCATGGATCCAAAACCACTTAGTCCTCCTACAGCACCTAAGCCTGCAGTGGAACTCCTCCCACTCCTATCGCTACCGGGGGCGCCAACATCACGTTTGAACCCACCACCAATGATGCCACTTCCGTGAATGCCGTCGCCGTGTATATCATTAATATCGTCGTCGTCAGCCTTTTCCGGCGCCGGGCTTTGGTAAGGATTTGTTTCGGTTGGACTCAAAGGTTCATTCTCATTGAGCCCACCGACCATACCGCCTATACTTCCTTGCCGAGATCTACCGTGAAGAGGATAGTTGCCATGCTGGTTCAATTGCAAGTTTTGTAACTGTTGGTGAAGACTTCCTTGGCCCATACCACCCAGAGTTAAGCCCTCACGGCTACCCCCAAGGCCAGAAAAGCCAAGATCACTTCTGATTTTTGTAGGCGTAGCAACGTTATTCCCGCCTCTCGGCGTGTTAACAGATGCGGATGCCATATTACCAAAGGATGCCGAGTTTTTGATGCGATGAGGATCGTCCATCGAAGAATGAGGAGAGTGACGCCCCTGACCAGTTCCGTGATCGTCCTGATCCCTATCCCCAAAAGGATCCGTGTCGGAACTCATCGGCCTCTCCCTCTCCTCCTCATCACGGTGATGGTCGACGGCGTGCGAAACTACTCGATTTACGTCGTCATCTTCCTCTTCGACATCTTCAACCTTGGGCGGCGCAGTAGAACCCCTTGTACCACTGCTTCCTCCCCCGGCTTTGGCTTTGTCCGCGGTATTTGTAGTGCTCTGTAGGGAAAACCCGCCCATTGTACCGCCAAAAGTACCATTACCGAAACTACCCATCGGGCTGTTCAGGGCACCACTGCTGGCGAAACCGCTGGAGCCAGCCGCTCCACTTGTCCAAGCGCCACTTCCCTTCCTGATTAGTCCGGCACTCCTGGCACCTCCAGCAGTGGAAGATCCTTCCTCTGTACCTTTGTCCTTCGCATGGTCATCTTCTCCGGAGGTGCCGGTAACGCTACCCCAACGGCCAAACAAAGTGCCTCTACCTCCGGTATCCTCCGCCTCACGCAGCTCGGTCCTACGCCGAGGAACCTGAGGTGGGGTCGAAGTAAATGGCGAACCTGTTAGCGCGGCATCCGATGTTTCACGACGACGGTTTTGCGGACGGTTGGCGCCAGGGGTGGTGACGTTGCCAGGAAGAGCACCGCTATTAGAGCGTTTAGGGGGCGGTGTATTGGTAACAACTACGTGATGGTTTGTAGGCCCTTGATTATTTTGGTTCGGAGGGACTTTATGAGGGGAGTTGACGTTATTGGAAAACATCTAAATGTGAGAAGTGTCAGTCTATATGCCAAGACTACTTTGGGTTTTTGCGTGAAACATGGCCACGTCACTCGTGATTGTGGAATGTTATGAAGAAGAGGGAGGAAACAAAACAAACCTCTCGCTCCTCCTCAGTGAACTCTTCCAAACTCACAGGCTTTAGTCCACCATCTTTGTCCCAACAAACGTCCGCGCCACCCTCGTCACCACTCCTGCCCCAGCCAGCACTATTCCCGGAACTCGTATCTCCCAAGACTAGATCCTTTACATCCCTCAGAGAGTTTCCATTCTGCTCCTGCTGCCTGAAGATTCCCAGCAAATCGTCTTTGCTGTAGGTAGTGTTGATAGAACCCCCCACGCCACCTCTGTTGTAGTGATGGGGTGGATGGTAAACGTTCGAGCCTGAAGGGGTTAAAGGTGGCTGCGAGTGCTGTGACGTAGGGGGATGGGTGAGGGTGGTAGAAAGTGAAGGGCGACGGTGAGTGCTAGAAGTGGTCGAATTACCATTTGCACGTCGAGTCCTTGAAGGGTCGGAAGAGGTCAGCATTTTTGCGCGAGAAGTAAGTTCTTAGTTAAGAGGTTTGTGTGTGTGCTCGTATAGAAGTCGACAGATGTTGTGAAAGATGGGATGAAGAGGAGTGAAAGGTTGCAGATGGGAAAGATCGTTCGTGGGTTGAAGGATAGTAGTGGTAGTGGTCGTTGTAGTGGGGGGGTGGGTCATGCGGGAAAAGAAAAGGCCTAAGCTACGATCGATGCAGGATGGATGGATGGATGGAAGGCGGGGGGGAGGGGATATGGGATGGGAGGGGGGGGTGGGAGCAGGGAAAAAAAAGTTTATAGGTTCAGTAATAATTGGAATGTGGTCGGCAACGCAGGAACACAAGAGTATTAAGGAAATAGAACACGGGCTGTACAAAACCGGGGCGAAAAGAGGAAACGCGATGGCGAAAATGAATGCGGCACCACAATAACGAAGGGGGGGGGAAAATGTATTTCAAAATAGAAAAAAGAAAGACTAAGGGCAAAAACAATGGAAAAAGAAAAGAAAAAAAGAGGAATAGTCTTGACTATGTACTGTAGAATTATTTAAAATATGGAAAGAGGTTCTCACCAATCGCCAGAGCCTCCTCCTCCGCCACCACCACTCGAGGTGATACCGACAATAGGTGCGCCGTCCTTTTGCGTGGTTGCAGAGAACGGAGGGAATGTAGACGACGAAGACATTGTGAATGGATTTGTGTTTCTTTTGTCTACTATTGTTACTAACTGGGGGTTATAGTAATGTCGCGGCAAAGGGAATATCACTCTGCAGAATGATCAAATAAAAGATTTGCAAAATTCGCTCGGTGGGTATGGATGGCTAGGTTTGAGAACTGAATTGGCTGCGACGATGATGAACAGATTTTCGCTGGTCGTTGTCTGAAGGTTTGTTGACTGACGTGATGTGAACGAACTCGAACAGAGTGAAGAGGTGTGTGCGGTGCAGTTGTAGTAAGAGTAGGCAGGCAGGTAGGTCTGTGTAGCGAGGGTAAAAAAAAAAAAAAAAGGGAGCCGTGACACACACGAAATGCAACTCTTACTTGGCTGAATGTGAGGGGTGCAATGACAAAAGAGAGAGAGGCTGGGCTAGCATATTTCCACTTTAGGGAATATTTCAATGTTACCCTGACATGGTTCGCCCCTCTTCTGGTCGCGGGTCTCGCGGAGTGTAACGCTTTGCACTGCCGGTTTTCTCCATTTTCTTTCAATTGCAAGGATCCCCTCAAGATCTTGCAAAATGATTTTTCTGCCTGGTTTATCTCCCGAATTCCACTTTTTTTTATATCAATTTTAATTCAACATGCATAGAGCCGGGATTGCTCCTAGCTCCTACATATAATTACATGAATTGTAATCTAGTATAGCACTATTATTTACTTGCCCCACATCAAAAGAAGGGGGAGGTTAACGTTGTAGCACTACTCTACTCTACAGGCTACGTAAAACCAATATGTGGGGAGATGAGTGAAGCCATCGGGCCCTGATGAAGCGAGGCGGGCTAGCTTGCGTTACATACATGTATAGACCCTTAATCGTAGTAGACGTTATATACATGTATATACAAATCTGTGAATTGGGCGGTTTTACGTGTGATCGACCCGTGTCGTCACCCAGCTGCCTGTTCACGTGAGGACGCGATTCAGATCCTCAGATCCAGCTTGGACCCTATATTGGGATTTTTATGAAGGTCCCAGCTTGAGTCTTAATTAACATTTACATTTATTAGGGCACCCTTGCGGCCACAAAAATGTGGATATGACAGACAGGCGAATTCAGACGTTGACGGTACCGGTACGTCGCGTTAACGTTCCTTAAATTAAAGAACACTAATCAATATCGTGACGGTAATTGTGTGTGTGACAACCGGGCTTTCGAAAGCTTGCGAATCAGTAATCCTAGATCGAGCTCGTTACTTGGGGTCGACACACAGAATATATCATGCAATTCGTGTTTTAATATTATACTTGTTGCCTGACTGTATTAAACACCTAAGATACTCTAGATCTACGTACTGTATCCCGAAATAGGGTAAAATACCGACACCCTGATCAACTTAAGTGGGTATATGTAGGTATCGATATCGTACAAGGCTGATATGTGTCGACTGAGAAGAAAAACCTGCGCTTATATCCCCCAACGTGAAATCCCGCAAGGGAATCTGTCATCATACACCCTAAATATACTGATCTCTCCTCAATGATATATTCTTCCGGGCGGCTTATGGATCTGTGAATAATCGAATACCCAAGCGCTCATATTGGTCGTATGCGCAATTCTTTCATTCTTTCCTTGTGTTTTTTGTTACTTATCCCTACTCTTGCCCTTTCGAGGTCCTAGTCGTGGTAGTGATAGCTCTTTTCCCTGGAGACTTTGAAGCACAAAACCTGATGGTACCACAGAATTGCGCAAGCTAAAACCGCTATAATGACCAAAGTAGTTGAAAGAATGATCGCAACTGTCGTGGTCTGGAATGGGATTCCCATCCTAGGGAGCTTGAATATGTATTGGATAAAATCTTTAGCTTGCTGCAGCGATCAACAGCTGGAATTGTTGTAAGCCGTGAGGTTTTGAGACTGCTGGAGTGTCAATGCATCTCAGAAAGTGATAACCATGAACATACATGTATATACTCATATTTGTATCCAAGTCATGTGGAGATAACAAATATTCAGCAATTTTCCTCTCTCGTCCCAGCCCGCCATGGCAAGTGAATTATATATAGAGTAGGCCTGTTGTAAGTTTATTGCTTGCCTAAAGCTCATGTCGATCATAGTTGATGCATTTCTGCAGGTATACCTGCATGATGTATTTACCCTTAACTAACAGGCTATCAGCGGAGGCCCTCGGCGCGTGCGGTGTTCGTATGTATGAGATTCATGAGTCTTGTGTTGGATTCGAAACTAAAAGTCATGAAATTTCGTTTTTGGTAAGGGCCATGGATTTTTGCGCTACCGAAATTCCGTGGATCACTCATATCGATAGACTTATCAAATGTTTGTTTTTGCGAGTGATAACGAGTGATTTAATTCTTTGCCCATGGCTATAATACGCGGAAATATAATTGAGGTCAAGCTTAAGATTTGATTTCGTACCTTTGTACCAAATGGTAGCGGTAAGATAAGGTTTTTCTGGGTGACTGCATGCGCATCGTAACGCTTTTACCAGCTGCGGCGGGTATCCTTTTCATAAGTGCGACTTTAAATCTGGTAACGAATAGGAATAAATGTTGAATTAAGCTTATTGATTAAGTAACTATGTCGATATAATAGTCAAGAGGTGATGACAAACGGCGTGTATCTATCTAGTTTGTACTATCAATATACCCCAAGTGGTGCAAGGCCTAAAGAACATGATCCGTATGGGGATAATTATAATTGCTGTTATTGAGGTGTGATGGTTGTGTAAGTCTAACAACCATTCTCTATAAACCTATAAGAATAAACCCCCTTGAAGGTTATATTGGTGGCGCATGGCAATAATACAGCCTAGATAATTTACTGTTTGCGCATAGGCACAGGCAGCTGGTTTCCTCGTTTCAAATTAAAATTAAACCCCTTTGCTTTAATAGTACTACAATACTATTGCCGATCCTTTATATATCTGTAGAGATTGCTAGTGTGCGGTATTACCTAAATTCTAGTAATTTCTTTCATCTGCCAAAGC
This sequence comes from Morchella sp. 2016-41, assembly GCA_024713855.1. Classification (NCBI taxonomy): domain Eukaryota; kingdom Fungi; phylum Ascomycota; class Pezizomycetes; order Pezizales; family Morchellaceae; genus Morchella; species Morchella sp. 2016-41. The sequence continues at coordinate 172,310 of JAMGZD010000001.1, read as the reverse complement.
AAGAATTAGTACTTGTGTTGGAAACCCCCCGCGTTTGGGTTTGTTGGCATCTAAACAAACCTGGATAAAGCTTTCCAGAATGCTAAAAGCGTGAAATGGACATTGTAAACTGACTGTATTAGTATTGTGTGAGTGATATATACCTCAAACTCGATTGTGGGTAGCATGGCATATAGCCACTACATGTAGTTGCAGGGCGAGAGTCTTGTCTTATGATTCAAGTTGAACCGTGATCCTGGAAACTCATCATGCTGGGGATGTCTTCCAAAGATGGGTAGGACACAGCGGCCATCCCAAAGGGCCTTCTAGCCTTAAACTGACTGCTAAACTGTATAAGAATTACATTTCTGGGAAGTGGGGGATGACTCACCTCTAACGGCATTCATATATCCGGAGGGAACTAAAAGGAAAAGGGGAGGAACTGGAAATCCGTTATCTTCATCATTTGAGAAGCGGGTTTATCTATAGCTATGGGCATGCATATTACCACTCCCGGAGCTATGGTGTTGATGAGGATATGCCAATTTTAATCTTGTTTGAGTATCGTACACATGTACGAAGACATATATGCTAGAAGAACGACATGTAGTATATCATAACTGCGAGGTCTCAAGAATGAACGCTAACAGGAAAATAGCTCAAGAAAGTCAGTATTAGCCCTGCGTACTCCATGTGTTGCGGTCGGCCTTGGCTAGAGCTTCGTAGGGCCTCCGGTGCCAGGCTACATGCACTACATGTAGTTCTTATCGTTGCAGTTTTGATGACAGAAAAAGGGCATGACATGACTACATGACTTACATGCAAATAACGAATCTAGTACCTCTCCTTAACTGGTACCTGTCCAATCTCTAAAAGTATACAGATATTTCTTTGAATAGGGTTGTTAATTCTCTCGAGTGTATTGGCGGATATTGGACAGGTTTTTAAGTTGTAAATGTCAGGGTTTTGGGTTTATAGTCCGTTCAGAAATGCTCCTCAGTTGGTTGAGCTTCTCATATTATATGGGTGAAGTTGATTATTGGTTGATGGAGATGCGTACGTAGACATTAGGGCAGAAACTCTAGATCTGTCCGTGCCAAGAATTTCCATGCTTACATTCGCTCCCAGATTGACCTACACTTATTTTTAACGTCCCCAATCGAATTACGATTTATCTTGGATTAACGCATCTCTAGGTCCTATTCTCATCCTTTTTGTTGCAAAAAGTGGTACGTTATTCCTGTTAATGCGCTAGTGATAAAGCAAGAGCACGGCATTACTATGGTATTCTTTTTGTAATGCCGGTTTAATTCCATACTATCCATTAAATCACATAGTCATACAGTACTGATTTCACCCCATTTTTTCATACTGTAAGTTCAGTACTGTTTCTTACAAACATAAGATCTGGTGAGATACTCATTTAATAGGTAAAGAGAATATGAAGAGTAAATGAAGTAAACAAAGCAGGACCCTTACCTTGCTAACTAAACTTGGGGCAAATAGAGACATAAAAGGTGAGAGAGAGACGAGGAAAGGGATGAGGGGAAAGAGAAAAAACTAGGGCAGGGAGGACTAAGAGCGACGAAGGGGAAGAGTAAATTGTCAGTTACAGTACGGGGTCGTTAAGGTTTGAGTTCGTCATTATTTCATTTTTATATTTCTGTACATTATTACTGAGGCGTGATATTGCCATAGACTACGGTCTGCATGCAATTAATGAATTAAACGAAGAAAAGAAGAGAGAAAAACCGAACCTGGGGCTGGAATGCTGGCTCGAGTGATCAGACATGAATCAAACAATCTGCATTAATTAACCAGTTGTATCGACGATGAGTAATCAATAAAGTTAACCAGATCAACGAACTTTCAGAAGTACTGAGATCAAACATATATCTATTATATGTTCCCTATGAGAAGGATCTAGATCATAACTTACTTGCTCCAGGTTTCAATCATACGGCATACATATAGTCTTGGGCCAGGTGGTTGTATCCTCACGATCAGCTTCCAATTCCCTTAAAAAAAACAAGCCAGAAATTTACACCCAGCCAAAGTTTGTCACACACGAAAACAATTTCCTCCGGTAATGGGTCCATCCGATCCCTGTTCATGTTGTCGGTTCAAATATCTGAATATCTGCATACCTCTGTGCCTATAATGTATGCCGTGCTCATAACGTACAGTGTTTCTAGATACAGGACATTTCCTCAAGAGGTGAGCAAGCTCGATCGGCCGCTGTGCAGCCACCAACATGTGATGTTTGTGTGACGGCCGAGCACCAACGGTTAATCCTCGCTCTTCAGCCAGTAGGTAGATGTCAGTCCACAGGCATGCTTGACTGAACCCCAGTCTCAAGGTGAGGTCTCTGGCTTGATGTCCATAATATGTATGGCCTGTATCTCTATTCTGACTTCCTGGTGGTTCCGAGGCGTCCAGCCGGGTGATTTGATTGGAGCGCTTTAAAGCGACAAGCAGAAGAAAAAAAGAAATGGAAATTTCGCCAACTGTTCTTGTGCTACTAGAGTATATGTAATCACCACCTGCATTTCTTTCATAGAGCAGCCACACCCAAAGTACAAAAATCGTGAGATCACCTCTAGAAAGATACAAATTCGGATCCCTACCCGGGACCTTTCGGAGTCACCAATATCACAATGTCTACGTCTCTTGGTGGCAGGATTTTGATAGGCGTCGACGGCAAGGTTGGGCAGCCTGGTACACAGTTCTATGACGCCCGAGATGCAGTTGGTTTGTATGACATTCGAGCTTCTAAGATATCACTATTAACGAACCACCACAGCTCCACCAGGCCGGAACGGCGAACACGGACGTTCAGCATTACCCGCAACAGCAGGTACGAATGCTGGCACGGCTTCGATTGAGATAAGACCGTCTAGGCTCGAGCCGGGTGGTATACACGCGGTGGGGACTACAACTTGTGCCGGGTCAGAATGGGAGGTTTCGGCTGATAAGACGCTATTCTTATCGGCGCGAGGTGGAGATGGCGGAGCCGGAGGGAGGGGTGAAGATGGACAAATGGGGGGCGTTGGGATAAAAGGCGATAATGCGACTGAGTACGCGGAGGCACAGGCTGGCGGGCCAGGAGCGAACGGCGGAGAGTATGTTTTTCGTGGGCGAAATCAGTTCCAATAGCTAATCATGTAATTTATGCAGCGGTGGATATGGCACAGATGGCGGAAATGGTGGAAATGGGGGAGTTGTATTCATTGAGGTTGCGGAACAGGACACAAACCTACTTCTGGGTGTCGACTGGGACATTTCTGGTGGCATTGGTGGTGCGGGTGGTGCCCATGGTAATCGTGGGCAAGGGGGTCAAGGCGGAGATGGTGGTGAACAGTTTACTTGGTAAGTAAACCACAATTTTATTCCTATCGAACTTAAAATTCTAATGCTAGAGCTCTATTGTTAGGCAGGTTTACGATGGCATTGGATACTCTTGCTGTGGGGGTGCAAAAGTTTGCACCTGTTCAAAAGTACGTAGCTAGGCTAAAGTCACACAGAGATTTATATATCTAACCAATCAGTATGTTCAAACGAATAAATACATCAGCTATACTCGCCCCGTTGGCCCTGCAGGCCCTTATGGGATGTGGGGGTCCCATCCCTCAACGGTTTTGAAGCCTGGTTCCAACGGTGCTCAAGGCTCGGTCCATATAAAAGTTAAAAGTTCGAACGGCATGGATTCAATCTACCATGGAAAGTATTTCTTAAGAATTACAGGTTTTGAGATTGCTGATGCTGGTAACGACGGAATATTCGAGCCCGGCGAGCATATCATAGTGAGGAACATATGCGTGCAGAATATAGGTAGATGCCATGAGCTTGATTTGAGCGAAGGTGGTGTATGCTGATAAGATAGGGGGAATGCCTTCACCTGCCCATGCACAGATACCTGTGTTGATCAAAAATAGCGCGTGGTTCGACCCACTTATCGATGAACCTGCCTACCTCCCGAACTCAATATTCCCTGGAGAAACGGTCAGTATTCGTGGGGAGGTACGGGCCTTCATACGGCAGGAGGGACAAGCGCGTCCGCCTGGGGTGATTTTTCAGGCAGTTGACCAGTTGGATTTGGTTGCGATAATGCCGGGTATAAATAGAGCGCTTCCAGAGTTCTTCCAACCAATCTCCCTATCGATTGGGTATCCATTGGAACTTGAAGCGCCAAGTTATCTTCCATCGGTTCAGCGAGGAAATGATGTTACATTTTCCTGGATGGTAGGATCCAATATCCATAGGATCGTGCACAATTCTAACATTATTATTTTATATACGTAGCTTCGTAACGTTAGTAATAAGCCATATGGAATTAAAGGAGCTCTTCGACGAGCCGGAGGAACCTGTCTATCCGAAATTGGAGATAATCAGATGTTTAAGTTCACCAATTGCAAGAACGACTCGAAAGATAACCGCCCTCGTGGCATTGACTTGCCAGATATCATAGCACCAGGAGCCGTAATCATGATTGCACAAACACTTAAAGTCTCAGATCGAGCTGATCAATACTCAGTTGTAGCCCTCACACTAGAGTTACTCCTCTCAGAACCTGGGGATAGAGCTGATTGGTTCTCCATCTTACCATCCCCTTGCCCCCCTTTCCGCTCTATCATGGCGTATTCCATCCAAGTTCAAGTTTCGGCGAAATACAGTTACAATCCTAGTTCCGCCTTTCTGATAGTTGTCAATTCTCAAACAAAGTCGGAGACAATTCATCAGTTATATAGGTTGATGGGAGACCTGAAAACAAGCGCTGATGTTTGGAACTTGAGTGTGTACGGAAGCTTCATCAGCCCAACCACTGGGAGATGCTTACTACTTGATTATATCGGGAAGACGATAGTAATTTTTGGAAACCCGTTCGAATATTTCGGTCAAGGAATGCGCTCCGTATTCGGGTTGATAGATCCATTTGTGGTTGCACATCTTGCAGCAGCCGGAACGAACTTTCTCTTTCCGGAAACAGTGAGCGGCGATGCATCCCTAAGTTCCTGGTTCTCCCATGTATATTTCCCTACATATGTTGTAGCACCAGAAACGCAGGCCATCGATCGCAAGCTATTAATACCCACCATAAACTGCGAACAACGGAATCGTAATCTTGACACTCATATATTCATCGCAAAAACTCAACTTCTCAAGAAGAACAAGACAGTCTTGGTGGACGAGACAAAACGAACGGCAAAGTCTCTGGATGACCATCTCCCTCTACACCGATTTTCAGTTTCTCCAGTCACAAGTATTTCTAAGAAGATCGCGGGAACAGTCATTGTGCGGCAAGGGCTACCCCGATATGCTCGTGTCGCCGCTACATATGGATACTGGCACGACTCCGGAGATAGACTCTCGGATCTGAACACCTTTATGATGGTTGCTTCGCTGCCGTTCAAGGCTCGGGTAAAGATATTCTGGAATAAGTTCAGTGGAGGTATACCACCAGATCCCGCCGGAGATATGTATGATGTGAGCGTGCTCGAGAGCAGTATTAATAAGCCAATTCTAAACCCATCGGGCGTTGTGGAGCTCGATTCCGGAGACGTGTCGGCAATTTCTAGGGAGAAATCAGGGAAACAGGCGGATAATTCTCTTAGTCGTGCCCAAATTGATGAGAAGGCAAGTAGTACCCGGAAATTATTGTTCTCTTTCCTTTCAAGTGCTCACAATTCCCTGTAGATTTACAAGGCAGTCGCTTTAAGCCTTAATTACGAGATGGAGCAAGAAATTTCCCGTTTCTGTGCCGAAGCACCCTGGCCCGACCCCATCCCTGAAAACAATTGTCTCTACCAAGTTTCAAAGGTTGACTACTTCCTGACTCTTGCCGTCAGTACGTCGAAAGCCGAACTACCGGGTGATTTTCAATTGCTAGTTGAGACCCTCGGCTGTCTTGTGGCAGGGATTGAACCCGTCGGAGCAGGTCAATATATTGGGCAAAAGATGGTTTCATACGGCAAACGACGGTCTCATCTTCGATTACAGATATTTGCAAAACTAGATGTTGCCCTGCGCTCAGTATATGTGGAAAAGGTTGCTGCAAAGATCAAGCGGAAGCTCATGCGTGAAAGCGATAAGCTGAAGAATGACATGGGGAAAACAGAAGAGAAGACTATGATGAGGGTCATTATGGGTAAGTGCGGAGCTCTTACGAATGGGAATTTTACGAGCCACCACCTTCTGGATGCGAGTGCGGTAGAAGGGAAGTCGGAGGCGTGGGAGGAGCATGAGGCGGCGACAAGGATGATGAAGCATGCTGAGCTTTTAACCCAGATTAGGATGGATGAGATATATAGTCGGGAAGTGCTTGAAAAGATGGTAAAAACGCAGTGAAGGGGTGAGGATGAATACTCGTACACGCAATGGAATTATATATCGTTTAATGAAATTTTGTTGAATGTATGGAAGGAAAGAAATAGGTTTAAATATAAGAGAATAACATTTCGATAAACTCCGCATCAGACATAAAGAACGATAGACACTCCATAAAAATTGCAAGACTTGGTTCATACTACGAATTTCAGAACTCTAGACTTAAATGATTAGTCAAGCATAGTTAAGTGCGAGTGATTTTCTATGATGAAGCTCTTGCGTGATCATGAGCAGAGAGCTTATACAACGATTTATACTCCTACATATAGTACAATGACAGCCCGTTATCTATATCTTAGGAGCCAAGTATATTCAGATCCCTCTCCTTACCTTGACCCTGAGCAGGAGGATCGTGGGTTGTCAAAAATAATGGGACGGGAATGAACACTGCAACGACAGGCCATCAAACCCCGTAACTAACAAACGGTGATACAGGATGAAAATATTTTTAGGGCCTCTTATATTCCTTATTATCATTTGTCGTACTTATGGGCTATTTGTGGTCGATTATGATTGAGAAATCATTAAGTTGAAGCCCATTGTGCATGTGTCCCATTATTTTCGGCAGTCGGGGTTGTCCTACCCTCCGGATGTGTTCCCCCCCAAACCATTAGTCACGCGAGTGTAGAATCGTTACTTTACTCACTGAAGAATCATATATACTAAGGATCGTTGTCCCAAATTCGAATATCCTGCCCTCCCGAATCAAGCTGCCCCCGAATCAAGCTGCCCCCGAATCAACCCCGGGTAGGCATTTCCAATTTTTAAATTTGCCATGTGTAACCAGGGCTCTACTCAAGATTGCTGGATCTCAATCGGTGTCAGTGTATCCCAGCCTCTCCTTAGTGAAGGAGAAGATTGATCGAAGTCAAGTGGGGCTATCACAACGGTTTCCCGAAGGTAAGCGGAGTATATTTCATCGGAGGGTAGAGGATGGCCGAAACTGGTAACAACAAATCTGTTTCTAATTCTATATAAGATCTCTAAGCTGGGAACATTAGTATCGCACGCATGTATTGTAGGGTTAAGAAAATAGCCAATCACCTACCTAATGGCACTTCATATCAGAATTAATAACTCAACAACTAGGAGAGCAATTGGGTAATTTTAGGTCTCCTAAACGGAGTTAGATGCTTGGAAAGTATTGACTTATCCTTCTGACCTCGAAGGTTTCGATGTAAGGTTTCTTCGCTGGACAATTTTGGTTGCTATGAGTCTCACGAGGGTGCAAGTGATCAGCTATTTCTGTAACCCATGAATAAAGAGATATATTTGAATGCCAAGGTTAATTGAAGGTGACTACATGTTCTCCTCACTTACCCCTAATACAGAAGTCAATATCTACATTACAGACCCCGAGACCAGAGCCGCCATTATGGTGGCTCAACAGACACTGAACGGAAACAAGGCTGATGGGTGCTTTGGCGAGAACAAGGACCCTGGTTCATGGCTGTGTGGATATCGACGGTCTTGGCGCACAGCACAACAACACCACAAGATCGAATTGACTCTCCATACTTATACCTGAGTTCAAGAAACTGTTAGCTGGAGATTGCTTCTGATGGACTCAAGTTCCTGTATCTACATGTAGCTACGGGTTCCACAAATTGTAGTCGTGATATCCGAAAAACCTTAAGAGCTAGCCGGTGGGTTTAACCTAACCCTGAGTCTCACCGGGCTTCAAAACAGCGGCGCAGAGACAAAAATAGCTTAGAAAAGTTCGGTACCGGGCCGACCCCTGTGGCTTCGCGGGATTTGCAATGCTTGATTGAAATTTATAGCATATGCTAGCGTCAGAATGCCTTGATGAAAGGATGTCATTTTTTTTAACTTAGCGTGGCGTTCCTGGATCCTAGAATCGGAGGAATGATGAGGACAGACCAAATCATATAACCCCGTTCTAGTAGATCTTTGCTAATTGGTGAGTAACTATGCTTTTTGAGACTTGAGTCGATTTTCACTGTATGAACATGTTTTGATTAAAGTGTGGAATGTCGATATATTGCTACACTTCAAGCCAACTTTAACTATTTCGACCTCAATCCCAAAAGCTAAACACCAGCAGACTTTAATTAATACTAGATCGATTCCCCACAGAAAACACTACAACCCTCAGCAGCTATACCACCTCATGTCAAAAATAAGCGGAACAAGTACGCTACAGCATACTAAATGCATCCAAAATGAAGTAAAGTTGTGCTGTGCCTCACTGTGAAATGGGGCTGAAAAGGCAACAGTGTAGGTACTTGGGCTTGAGTATGCACGGTGGACTGAGGCGTGGGCGTCTCGGAGCGAATAGTTTGATCTCACCCAATCGGGCCCCGGTAAGGTACGCGGGTGGCATAGATCAGATAATCAATATAAGTAGATCCCTCCTTCTACATATATCACCAAGTCTCTTTATCAAAAGTTTTTAGTTCATATAAGGCTTCATCACGATTTCTCTATCCATTAACCTCCCCACCTTGATACTCAAGATGAAGTATATTCGATCAGCCCTCGGGGTTGCGTTAGTACTTTTCTCATCCCTCTCTTTGCAATCTTCGTCTGATGATGCTTGTGCTAAAGCCATAAAAGCAATTAATGCCACATGTGATTACATCTCTCTATAACTCATGGTAAATGATTTCTCTGACACAATTACCTCCTAGCTTCGCGGGAAATCCCAGAACTATTAGCATACGAATGCCTCACTAGCGTTCCTTTTCATCAAGATGAAGCTCTGGACACCTTACGGCAGCTGCGCCTATTCCTCCAATTCTACTCAGCTCAAACCTACTTTCTCTCGCCACCCACACCCAGACTAGAACTCGCCCCATTCGATCTCAATAAAACACTCTCAAAGATTGAGTCACGAGTACGACACAAGAAATACAAAAACGAGCACTCATTCAATGGAGACTTATTTAACCTCTTCAGCGCATTCAGGGACACCCATGTCCGCTTCATGACAAAGTGCTACGCTGCTTTCTCTTTTGAACACGATTACCCTATCATCGCCGTCTCAGATACCCCTAGTAGTATTCCAAAAATACACGCAGTAGAGAAGGTGAGAAATGGCTGGGAGGTGAGGGATGAAATTACAAAGATCAATGGAGATGATGCAGTGGAATATCTGATGGGGATGGTGAATGTGCACCCGGAGCTGAGTTGGGTTGATCCAGATGCGAGGTGGAATCAATTGATGGTACACTATTCGGGAAATGACTATGTGGGTGGGTTGTTTGCGAGGAGATATACATTTGATGAGAATGAGCTTGTGTTGACATGGGCCAATGGAACGTCGACATTGGTGGAATGGTGAGTTTCTAAGGGAGTTTTATTGGATTTTTAGACGTTGACTTTTTGTTGTAGGAAATCCAGATTATTGGTCCCGAGGAATTCCTTCAATTCGACAGATACCTTCTACTCCAACGTCTGCACCCGCAGCGAGAAGGAGGTGGAGAAGATTCGTACTCTGTATTCTGGCTCGCTCAAATATAAAAACAAAACCGAGCCTGCCAGCAAAACCAAGGGTAAACGGGAGGCATTACCACTTTACAAAGAACCTCTTTGGAGTCGTTCTACAAACAGAACCCTCAAGCCTATCATGTCATTCACAGACAATATAATTCAGCTCTTCAGCCTTGACAACGAAACAGCAGTTCTCATAATCGGAGAATTCAAGAGCTCTGAAACGCTCGTCTCCTTTGCCGGCTTCATCTCCAAAGCAATCTCGTACCTCAAGGATAAGGGGATCCCTAAAATAATCATCGATGTCACCGGGAATGGTGGCGGAAACCTAGCTCTAGGTAACGATGCAGCTATGCAGTTCTTCCCGACAGCGGATCATTACTTTGGCACAAATATGCGGTGGAACCCGGCACTACAAGCTATGCTTACCTCCAAAGTTGACCCCAACCGGACCTTCTGGGACCTGGGGCAGTACCACAAGATGGATGGGAGCGACTTCTCGAGTTACCAGGAGTTTTTGGGACCTGTGCGAAGTGATGGTGACTATTTTACGAGGATTGCAAGACCGGATCTGGCGGAGAGGAACGCGGAGAAGAATGACGGGAGTGCCCTACCTGCGGCGTACAAAGGGCCGCAGCCGTTCAAGACTGAGAATATAATAATGGTAGGTTTCTCGAACTGGTTAACCCTAATTTAACCCCAATAACTAACAAACCGGGACACAGGTATCATCGGGAATGTGCGCTAGCACCTGCGCAGTATTTGCGGAAGCCATGTCTGAACAAGGCGTCCGCTCCGTTGTATTTGGTGGCCGAGCCCGGGGCGGCCCCATGCAGACCGTCGGCGGAACGAAGGGCACCCAAGACATCTCATTCGACGACATCGCCGCCTGGGCCTACGCCCTACTTGACGGGAAAACAGAGGCTCTTGACTACATCCCCGATGTGATGAGCCTAGCCACCCTCGACGCCTCCGTCAACCTCCGCAACTCCTGGCGTAAGGACAACCAAGCTCTCCCCATCGAGTTCATCTACGACCCCGCTGAGTACCGCCTCTCATACACAGCGGAGATGATCAGGTACCCGGAGGCCATGTGGAGAGCCGCCAAAGACGTTGCCTGGAACGGTGCAAAACAGCTCGGCGATCTTCCTCTCAACGGCACAAAGAATCGTGCATCCCAAGAGGCGTCAGGGAGCACGGCGAAGCCCAAGTCCAAGAACCGTTATTACAACAACGGCGTGGGCGCTGACTCCGCGGATCAAGAGCTGACCTGGAGTAACATTGGACAGTTGATTTGGTATAAGCTTTACGGGCGGTCCAGGTAGAGAGGGCCTGGTTGGTGTTTAATTAAACTCTAGAGGGCGTGTTTCTTTGTTTTATTTTCCCTTTTCTCTTGGGGGCGCTCGGTTTTGTATTTATGCTTTCCTGCTGGTATATTTTTTCCCCTATTTCGCTTTTTCGAGCTCAGGCGCGCGTGTATATAGTTACATTTTTGATCATTGACGGGGCTGGTTGAGCCCCATCTTTTTCTAGACAAGCTTTTTGGTACGACTTCATCTACGCCGCACACACACACTATCCCAAGCCTAAAAAGAGCAACCGTGGAATGTAGACTAAGCTTCAGAAGGCTCTATGCAACCCAAAAAAAGAAGCAAATAAGCTGAAACTTCGGTGGGCATCCCTTAGTTAGGCAGCTCAGGGATGTGGATCAACGGGTCGATTCGCAGCTGCAGCCACTGCTGGACCTGAGTTATGGGGTAGGTGTGGTTTATGCTATGAGCCCTAATTACTAGCGTCATTGTGGCTCAATTGTAGATACAGAGCCCTAATTACCGGCGTCATTGTGGTTGTAGTTACATGTAGGGAGAGGTTGGAGAGGCCGAAGCTAAGATGTATGATTACAGGGAGATGAGTTCTCAAAAAGGCGAGTGATCCATCATGAATAAGCCCCCCAAAAAAGCGACTCTTTACAGCGTACATAACCGGCACTTTGGTATCAGCAATTGCAAAAAGATTAATTTACTATGGTTTATCTACATCCCACCACTCTCTAGTTCAACTCCAGAAACCTAACGCCCCATCCAGTTGCAAATACTCCTATAGTCATCCCACACAGTAGTCATGTCTAACTGCTCCACTCCGCAAGGAAGCTCCAGCTCCACCCACATTTACCCACCTTTTTCAAAAAGTACTCCCTAGTCAGCCCCTTTCCGGGCTTGCCGTCAAACACATTTGGGTAGTACAGTGTGACCTTTGTATTCCGTGGGACCACAACATCACAGACGTATCCTCGCCCTGTCCCGTCAGGCTGCATCAAGTGGAAGTTCTTCACGTCAAAGTCGTTGCCCACGTTTAGAAAGAGAACATGTTCGTCTTCTTTCCTAATTACCGGGAGATGCTGGCATGGTAATGAGAACGCAAAGCGGGTTCGTGCACCGGCCTGGAGCTGTTTGGTTGGGGGCAAGACAGTCTCTTTGCTGAATTTGAACAGAGCTGTGAACGGTTGGTAGAGCTTTGGGGGCTCTGGAGACAGAATATATTCTTCCCAGCTTATCGTGCGTCCATCCTCCCGGTACTGCTGTGATGGGTCTTCTGGAAAGTGTGCCCGCCCAAACACACTAGCTGGGGAAATGAAGTGCTCGGGGGAAAACTCCTTTACATATTCGTTGTTCGATCCACGATGGCCAGCCCCCCAACATGAATCTATGAGATGCCACTGGTTGCTAGAGAGTTTCACTGCGTTCCATGCGTGATTCATATTGTAAGACGGCGCTGGTGCGCCAGGGGCTGGGTTAGTGTGGCCGAACCCTTTGCCGTGGCCTCTTACCACTACACATTGAAGGCCACTGTAGGTGCAGAGAATCTCAAAGAGGTTTGAGTAGCCTGCGCAGACAGAGAGGCCGGTTCGTATTGTTGATTCAGGGGACTGGTCGGGGATGTTTCCTGAAAGCAGGCCACGTATGTCGTAGGAAATATTATGGTGAAGCCAGGTAAATATTGCACGGGCTTTTTCAAGAGCACTTGGGAATGGAGAAGTAAGTGCTACGGCTAGGGTCTGTAGGGAACGGACTTGGGAGCGTTGAAATTGTGGGAGTGAGGCGTGGTGGTCAGGACCCGAGTAGTCGTAGCATGTTAGACACGGCAATGTGGATGCTGTGTGGGGTTTACATGATGGGCCGGAGGAAGGGCGACTAGAGACGGGTATGGGTGGGGGTCTTGTAGAGCGAGGGATTGGAGGTGGACTTGACCCAATAGCAGAGTCTGTATGTGATGGCGGGAGTGGGGGTCTCTGTGAAATAGGAGGGGCAACATTGCGAACCGGGGGAGGTGGCAACCGTCTCGGGACAACAGTAGCCTCGCCAGAGTTTCTTCTAGAACTCTCTTGGACCGTCGTAGTGGCCCTACGGATGGGGAGCGGTGGTGCTGGCCGAGGCGCTGGCGAGCTGTTTATACGTTTGGGGGGCAGCGGTGTACTTGTGGTCTTCTTATCGGGAAACTGGACCGGTAATGAATCTTTCCCAGTATAGACGGGTGGTAGCGTACGTGTACTAGATGTGCTTCCAGCATGGCTATTATTTGAGCTGGTGCTCGTAACTGAGATGATGCTTTCAGTCATTGATGATATACTGGTCTTCCGCCGGGGAAGAGGTGGAGGTGCTTGCTTCTTTGCAACACTTGAGCTTCCAGCTGTGACAGAGATGCTAGTAGTTGTAGTTACTCTGGTCGTGGTAGTTACAGTAGCAGGGCGCGCTGGCGGCCGAGGCGGAAGGCGCGGAGTGCCTTTCGTCGTCGAAGAGGCTGGAGAGATTGAATCGTACTGCGGGGCATGGCGGGAGACCTCCTTCAACTGTAGTGTCTGTACGCGTTCTCGGATGCTCGTAATGGCCTCCTTCTCCTGGACATGCATTTCGATGTTCTTCTCAATTAATCTGTTGGAATACCGAGGGAGCTCTCCGTGTTTGAGATTCTGATATTATTTGGATGTGCGAGTATGGTTTAAGGCAGTGAGTGTGGCTAGCGACTTCCTCTCAACCTCCCCGCGGGGAGAGACAGCTACTTACATACCGACTGCCTCACTCTACGCGTTCTTCTCCGATTCTTTTTTCTGTCTGCACTCGTTACTGTTACACATGAACTGCGATGAGTCAACAGGTGGTGCAAACTGTTCAATGCTTGTTTCTGCAGCCGGATAAAAGATGCCGGGACCTATTTTGGGAATCTGCTAAGCCCACTCCTCCTCCTCCTCCTCCTGCTGCTGCCCCCCAATGGCCCAGCACTCTGAGCGATGCCGAGTGAATCGGAGTGATGTGGGGGGTCTTGGTCCTGGTCTTGGGGTCGTTGATTGGGATGGTATTTGAATCTTTTGACTTGCTGTTAGCTAAGTGATCTTCTAGATTGCATGAAGAAGAAACCAGACACGCGTCATACATATCCCATCTTACACGCGGTTGTCTTTGACTGCTGGATAAGCTATCGTGGATGCAGCCTTGTTTCCAGAGATCAAGACATTTCAATCTCCAGATTCATACGTGTCGAGATATGGTCGAAATGCGTGAGACTCCCCAAGCACGGGCCATTAAAAGGTATGTGCATTGAGGAGGAGAATGGAATGATGTCAATTCAAGGAACCTGGGGTTTATGTATGCAGAGTAGGTACCTGTGCCACGTGTGTGCTGGGACCTGAGTGGAATGTTGCAGCTGCAAAGCACCGGAATCAAGAATCGGTTCATCATGCGTCAACAGTCAAAGAAAAGTCTACCTGATGTCTGGAACCATGATGTTCGTCACGCTTGTTTCGGGATGATGGTGGTCTTTCCACTGGGCTAGGCAAATACAACTTCTTACATACATACATCTTGTGTTTTATGGCTTGCTGACATGCATGTATGTAAAGTAAATACCTACATGTATGTATGCATCGTCAGCACTTAAAACGTCCCAATTTCAACTTGATGCGATCTAGCCTGTGTTTTCTTCCCTTTCTACTATTGTCCGGAATATTAGTTCTCTGTATCTTCTTGGTATGTACTCTAGTTGCTACATGAGCCGACACCAGACTTATTGCGCAAGACCACACGGCTAATATCATGGAAAGTTGTATGAAAAAAGCTTTGACGATTATTTAAAATTATACACTCTAAAAACACAAAAGAGGATAGCACCTATTGGGGTGCTGGTACAGCAGCCAAATCATAAACAGGGAAATAAAAACAAAGAAAAGCAACAAATAATATCAAAACAAAGTAACCCTCTGTTCTCTCCCATAGCTCCCAAACCCAGCTGTAGCTTAACGCTTCATCCGACTTTGGAAAGCGCCCAACGCCGCCTTCTTTCCATAATCAAATGCCTTCTCGCCAATTTGACCCCTCAGGGTGCTAGTCCCCAGGCTTGGCTGAGTCCCCTCCGGCTTCTGAGGTCCATTCTCTGGATCGCTCGCCGCAAAATCACTCATAGCGACTCTACCGCCTGTGGCCTTCCCAACCATATATTCGCCCTTCTGTAGCGCCTTTGCCTGTGCGGTCGCAATGCCCCATTCGGCAAAGACAATGGCGCTGATAGCGATGGTTGCAAGAAGTGAGAGTGCGAAGGCAGCCCAGCCAAAGCCGACGTTGGCCCCGCCAATATTAACATCGACGGTATTGATGCCCATCTTCTGGACTAGAGTGGAGACGGCACCACTGGAATGAGTTAGTAGAGTTAACAACCAATACATGTATAATGCAGATAAAGGTAGACTTACGTAGTGACCTGCTGCAGAACCATAGTCCCCATGAGAGCTAGTGTCCCAAGGGCGCATCCAACAGCCGCGATCTTCTTTGTCCATGCCGGGATTGGGATCGCCGGGATACAGTTAACCGCAATACCCAACCATCCCACCGCCATTGCAATAACAGCTACCCACACGGGTAGCGAGAAACTGATCCTGTTCCTGTAGATATCGGCAATCGCCATAAGGTCCAATGGATCGCCACCAAGGTCACCAGCAACCCTCTCCAGATCCGCCGAAGTCCTAGCGCAGTCCCATCCCTCAGAGTGGTCTACACAGAGACCGCGGTATCCAACACGGATGAGACTGAATGTGGCACTGTCGTTCTTGCTTGGTGAGAGAAAGCCGTCGATCTTTTCAAGGCCGTTCAGGACTTCGGTGGTGGTTGAGGAGTCGTTGTAGGAGAAAGAGATGAGATAGAACTTTCGGAGGGCGGGGGAGGTGGCACCGCAAAGGATGAAGGTTGTGAAGACAGTCGAGATGGTTAGGACTATCAAGGAGAAGAGTAGGACAGGCTCTAGAGAGTTGGTTAGCAAATAATCCGGAAAGGATGGAGAAGAGGTGGTTCTTACTTGTGAACTGGCCAAAACCGAATCGTGAGAGTGAGAGCATCGTGAAGAAGTGTTTATATAAAGTAGAAGAAAAAAAAGAGAAAATAGATCGTAAATGAAGATGTGTATAAAAAGTAAAATAAGTTTGTACGGTTATCAAAGAACAGGCCCTGCTGTAAATTAAAAAGAAGAGAACTGAAGAAAAGAAAGTACAAAAGAAAAACGTAAAGGCGAAACCGGTTCGATCGTAGGCAAAGTTTACTGCACTGATGTGGTACTGGATAGAATAATTTTCAAGTTCAATGGGAAGAATCCACCGCTTATATACAGTACAACTTTCAAGCGTCTCTCCAATAGAATCATTCTTTTGATGTTTGATTTTAGCTTTGTTGATCTCTCGATGTCTTGGGCGCTTGTTCTGGTCCCCCCATGACGCCTGTGATTGGCCCCGCTTAAAATAGATGTAGGCTCTTTATATCGCCCCAAACGTTAGGTCGAATTTCAGTTAACGCCTGGTACTTCCCTTGGTGCAGCGAGAACACGCAATATAGAGGTAGATATGGATCGACAAGTGCAGGATCTGCATGTACCTACATGGGATTCTAGATATTTAAAACCACATGTTGCTATAGTACTAGTACCCTCGGCTTCTCTTGTCTACTAGGCAAAGGCTATTATCAGGTGAAGAATTGTTGATATTCAGCTACATGTAGGCACAGTGGCAGGTAGTAAGTGATGGAACGGACTGAGAGAGAGTGATACCTGTTTTGGGTAAAATGCCGTCAAAATACGGTGTTTGTATCTCAGGACGTTCCATCACTTATTACCTGTCGCTGTACAGGAGTGGAGAGTATCAGCTATGGACACAGCCCTTGATCGTATGACTACATGTACTATGTACATGTAGTTGCTTGACAATCCTTTTTGTCGCATGTACTGTACTGTACCTACACGTCAACTAAGGAGAAGACTCGCGTCGCAGATATTTGCGCAGATCACGATATATATTTTACGCGACGACGTTATTTCCGATATCCCGGGTATCGACAGCTGCACCTATCATTGACCAACCATGGACGCACCGTGTTTGATATAGGCGCCACAAAGATCACCAATTGGCTTGAACAATCTTAAAACCAAGCTGAGGGCCGTAGCTGAGACCTAGCCCCTAGGCTAGCGTAGTGGTTGCGATTGCCGCCGCCAATCCCGATAAGGATAGAGGACCCTGCATTTGGAAATTCGCAACAGCAAATGATAGGCTACAACCTAATAGAGGAAAGAAAATTTTTTTTGAAGATTGTAAAATGGCGATAATTCAACAGGTTCCATGGCTCAGTTGGTTAGCGCGTGGTGCTAATATAGAGATATGTTAACGCCAAGGTCGAGGGTTCGACCCCCTCTGGAACCAGTCATCGTCCTCGAGGATCATTCACATAGGTGTTTGGTCTCTCCGAGCATCTTTTTGTTTTGGGGAATTTTTTTTGCGCAGCTACATCGTAACAATGACTTGTGAGAGACCTATCCCGAAGAAGATGTTAAAAATGCTTGATGTGAACTGAAATATTCATAAAGACATTAAAATACGCTTACAGCCAGGTGCAAGTGATCAGGGTTTGATACATAGAAAGGTTTCTATCAACTTCGATTGAATTTTACTTACTTGTACTTATACATACCGGTACATACATATAATTATCCCTATTTTTCTTGATGGCAATATACTTAGCATAGACCCATATACTTGCCTGAACGTTCGCTAGATAATGACCATAACCCAATTAACAACAGCCCTTTTTGCAAGTCTAATTAACAGATATGTAGATACATGTAATAAACGCCAAGCAATGGAACCCCCGTCCCGCCGAGTAGAAAATTCCTCACAGTGCGAGTCTGAGCAGAACTGCTTTAGAGATATCCTACTTGAATCACGTATTGGGATGGGAACCCATAACAATAGAATCCCCACCAGTCACCGGTACCGATAACGATACAGAAGATTATAATATGATGTTGTATGGAATTTAATTAATTTTGTGAGCACCCCAAACTTCTACAAAACGCAACCACCGGCATACAAAAAAAGTCCGAGAAGAAGAATGCAAGGCAAGATAATATTTGTAGACCTTGGCAGCTTTCTCTTTAAATTGTGCTGAAGAACGCCCATTGTCGTCAAAGGTAAGTGTGATAATATCGAGTGATTATCTATGAACAAGCGACCGATTGGAACGTACGGTTATCAGTCACTTACTTACGGTAAGTGCATCATAATAGTAGAGGTTTTGTTGTAACGTGAAAATGTGACCAGAGGCCCGTGCCATGTCGAGGGCACTAACATCGTGTATTATTATTATAGGGAGTGCTATCAATACTGAAGTCTAAGCCTTAGTCTGAGTCTTAGTTCGGCCTCCAGGCTTTGAGGGAGTGAATGAGGATGAGTCTTTGTCTGAGCCATGAGGTCCTTCCCACGACAGTGCGAGAAGAGACAAAAATGAGACACTGGCCGGAGCCAGTATCGAATGATGAGTGGTTCCAGAGGGGGTCGAACCCTCGACCTTGGCGTTAACATATTTCTATATTAGCACCACGCGCTAACCAACTGAGCCATGGAACCATGATGTCATTTAAACTTTTGGCTATTTATAAAGCTATTATGGCACATGGACAATTTATTAAGTATCGAGCCAAGACTCACCAAAACGGGGGGAGTTACCCGGCCACTGCACTGGTATTAGTAAAGGCATTCCGTCTTTCTGGTGGTATACCAACTACCCTAGACGATATCGTGAGTCTCCCTTTATTCCCTACAGTTGGAATTAAATGCTAATTCATGGTTACAAGAAGAGTACGGCGACAGACACTTCCTCCGACGGATTACCCGACGGGTGACGACAACACGAACCAGAAGAAGAGAAAGGCGAAGTGGATTACTTCGTATTCGAGTATGTCCTTTTAGACGCAAAGAACAGACTAGGCTTTAGGATGAATATAATCAAAGCGGTGTCGGTTTAATGCATATTGAGAGATGCCAAATATGCGCTTGAAGGAGTGGACGCGATCTTGAAGACCAAGGAAAAGGTGTACGACCATGTAGTCCAGGCGAATGCGAACTTTAAAGTAACCAACTTTAATGACTGGTCCTCTACACCATCGGTCCAATACTCACCGATTCATACTCAAGACGGGATGGAACAGTGTCCAGCTATTGAGGGAAGAAATCGTCTCTACAGACTGTGTGACGGGCGGCTTGGAGGAATTTGTTATGATGGGCCTGATTTCAGTGAAGGAACGCAACTATGTCCTCATCATGTAAGCAAAGAAATCTTCGCCTGGAGGTGCGACAAAGCAGTTACTCGCGATGAAAGATATGAGAGGCAATAATGGTGGATGAAACTTGAAGGTGTACGGTTTCATTACAAATGGGGAGTCCTGGCAAATGCTCAGCTACGATGGGATGTTTCAGATTATTCCATCCTTGTAGACTGCATGTACGCAGCGTTGAGCAACGGAAGCATTGTTCAAAATGATTGAAGGTGACAACTTGGAATCCGTTATCGGTAGACAGACTGGGTCAGGATTATGTAAGCGAGACGTATATCATAGTCGCTATTAATTCAATAGTTGAAATTATTCTTCCTCTTGATGTTATCTTATCCATCGGGTGTTCGAACAATGGAGTTGTGAGGAGAAAAGCTTTTGTCTAGGGTTGTGCCAACAACCTGCGGTGCGCATGCACATGGTTTGGGATAAGATTTAGATATGTATTACATGGTAGTTTAGTCATCCATATCAAATACCTAGCAGATATCATTAGACTTGAGACAGTGACCGCTTCACATCTTCACGAAAACCCTGCAAATATGATGGCCCGCCGCCTCGTCCTCCTCATCGATTTCGACGAGACTCTAACACGGACAGGAAAAGATACAATCTCTCTGCTAGCATCCGCAGCCTACAAATGCCACCCAGCAGCAGCAAACCTGCCACCATGGAGTTATTTCGTGGATTCTTATATGCGTGACTACAACGATCATGTTGGACAGGCGCCGGTACGAACAACGCTGGAAGCAGAAACGGAATTCCAAAAGTCCTTGAGAAAAGTGGAGAGAGCGAGCATCGATCGGGTTGAGGGAGGGGGGGTGTTCAAGGGTATCAAATTGGAGACATTGATTAAAACTGCGGGGGAGAACAAGGGGGAGATCATGAGGAAGGGGTGGGAGAAAGTTGT
This sequence comes from Morchella sp. 2016-41, assembly GCA_024713855.1. NCBI lineage: Eukaryota > Fungi > Ascomycota > Pezizomycetes > Pezizales > Morchellaceae > Morchella > Morchella sp. 2016-41. The sequence goes on along the minus strand of JAMGZD010000001.1, from coordinate 151,951 downwards.
AGATAGAGTTAGCGGGAGAGGGACGGTAGCCATTGTTAGTGTTAATTGGAGTAGATCGTGGATTAGGAAATGTCTTGAGGGCTCCGACGTTGGGAAAATTGACGTCTTTTCGAATGAGTTTCTGGTCGACAGCCAGGACATCACAACCGGAAGTTTGGACCGATGGTTTGGCGGTAAGGATGGCGGGGTCTGGACGGGATGGGATAAGTTACGGGTTATGAAGGATATTGTCGAGAAGAACTCTGGTGCTGGAGAGAAAAGTTTGGTGGTATATGTTGGTGATTCAACATCAGATCTACTGTGTCTATTGGAGGCAGATGTGGGGATATTTTTTGGAGACAAGTTGGACAAGTCGTGTGATAAACTGGGGATAGAGATAAGGGAAGGTTTGACGAAAGGGTACGTTGGAGAACGCGGAGTAAGTTGTTTGGTTAGAGTGGAACAGTGGAAAGAGATAGAGGAATGGGTTGATGATGGACTTTGAGGATTTCCACAACAGTTGGAAATAAGGTCTAAACAGCGGCAAAAATGCTATGCATACTAGTGTACGACTGCATCAACAAAGCTCTAGAAACTCTAGATGGCACCGTTTCCGCCGTTGTGATCCCCACTACTTGTCCGACTTATTTTCTATCTTCACCCTATACAACTCCACTCCCTTATCTTTATCAATTGCTATCAAGTGAGAGCTTTTTCGCCAAATATTTCTTCATCTTGACCCACTCATTTTCCATTCGTAGCTTCGGTTACAAAAGCTGTGGAATATACGCACTGCATGCACTAGAGACGGGGTTATTACGACCGCACCACTCTCTGGAGTTTGGTCAGTCGTGAGAAGATTAAGAGCATTGATTTTGGTGAAACATTCTTATATGGCCATGGCCATGGAGTCACCAGACAATGCTCCTGATCTGCCTTGGGAAACCCGTGAGTACTCCATTGTTACTGAGGTATTTCTCAAGTCTTACCACCACCTTGGCTGGCATCAGTTCACCGTCAGACAAGGGGCAAATAAGGCCCCCAAATATGTATACCCAACAGAATGGATGATCCAATCAGGAAGCCCTTGCTTCCATCTTTATCTTTGCATATCTGATGGATCATAAATTATAAATCCCTAGCGTGGGACGGGCCGATACATACGAGACTTTGGGGCCCCCCAGCATAGCCCCCACCCTCTGGCCATACCGTTTTCTCAGTTAACCAGGGCTAGGTTTACTACCACAACAACAGGAATCCCCGCATTCTAATAGAGATATTCCTCGCGGCATATTATATTAAAGTAATATTCACCAATAACTGCCGGTGGTTTGAAAGAGGACCGCGGAACGGGTACACAGGACAGGCACAACATGCTCTGCAACATTCCATCCTTCCTTACTGAGTTTAGCCAGGGAGAGACTGTCTGGGTGAGCGATAGGTACTCCGGCAGCCGATCGATAGCACTTTTGGTCCTAATATTAACTATCTAGAGATAGCTGGTGGTTGTCACATGCAGCGGTATCATACACGTGCAAGAATCGATCGTATAATCGATCAGATTCCCAATAGTGAACTACCGCCAAAACTCGAAGAATTGGCCATCTCCGCCTAGGGATTATCTCTAAAACGATTGGCTAAAGGGGTATCGATCAGCATTAGAAGTACATATTGGTTTGTAGCAAGTTTGATCTTGTATCCATGGCCAATTTTTTTTTCGAGTTTTGCCGGTATTTCTCTTGGCTCATAGTTTTATGTAGCTGTTGATATTATATACATTCCATATGATGAGTGCATAAGCCCCGGAAATACGAAAAAGAGCACTTCGCCCTTAATATATGCATCACTCTACTTACAACGTGTGTACCTACATAGATCAACTCGTGAGAAACCACCGGCAAGAAACATCTTGTGCGTAGCCTATCTAAACTGCAACCGGAAAAGTATTAACATTATCCTGGCTCAAAGCCAAGGAAGTAACGGTAGAAACCGCGATGACCATCCAATTAATTTTAGACATTTTGTGATAGAACCCATCCCATCACATCCCCTCGAAAGTCTCGTCTGTCTCAAGTTTCAGCAACCTCGTGATGTCTCCACCAAACCGCCCCCATCCCTTGAATGGCAGGCGGCAGATGAATGCTTGCATATTCCAGACAAAAACAATCAAATAGGTTGCATGTACACTGTCCTTGTATTCTGAGAGGGTTTAACAAAACTATAGACCAAAAATATGAGAAATGTTTTTTTACGCAAATACTACTATTAGATGTAAAAACGTACAAATATTCAAAGCCCAAAAACCTACTATCATTGATATCTATTGTATTCCCTACACGTCATACGTCTCAAGTAGGTATTCCGATGATATCATGTGGTGTAATGAAGGCTATCTTTACCCTTGCAAATAAACCCACACCATTTAGGGCTTCGCCGTTCAGTTTACCCAACACGAAGGCAGAAAAAGTAGTGAAACAGCCAATAGTAGAGGCCTAATGCTGCTACTATCACTTTATTCGCTACCCCGCTCGATGCGCCGAGCGCTTAACATCTTTAGTTGGGAGTGATGGTTACTGACTTTGGGGTATTGTAAGGCCTTTCAGTGAGGTTCCAGTGAGGGTCCAGAGAGGGTCCAGGGAGCAAAGGAATTAGTATAAAAGGCCCCTCGTAGTCCCTAGATGTCCCTGTTATTTCTTACACCACCACGCTCAAAACCTTCAATCCTATCATTACCAACCAAACAAAACACTTCACCAAACTCCCAACTCCAAACACCAAAACTATCAAAATGGGTGGATGCTCTTGCACTTCTTGCTGCTCCGGATCCTGCTCCGGGGGGGACTGTAGCTGCTCAGGTTGCTCTGTAGGTTTCTCCAGTATGGATAGCATCTCTGGAATGAACTAATCAGTGACAATAGCACTAAACAACCATCACTATTTATCTCCCACCTCCACCTCCAATCAACACCCACCCATAAGCATCGAATATCTGCCATCTAGACAATAGGTCGATAGAGGATTTAGAGGGCTTGACAGCATCGGGAACGATGGAGGAAATGAAGGTTTCGGAATGGTTGCGGGAACTGTAGCTCTTTCATTTGTTCAATATCAAATAAACATATCATAACAAAACCACTGTGCATTATTCATAGAAGGCGGGGAGTGAAGTGACGAAAGTATTGATCGAGAGAAGAGTAATGCCTAGATAGTAGAAACTGTTTCTTAGTCAGTGTAGCAATATATTAGTGGAGACTGTATGGGCTGGTTCTGGTTAGAGACTAAGCACTCCAACCTGCATGTACTTGATTAGTTAGAGCTTGAGAGTACATGTAGCACTAGCGTTTCCTCAGAGAGCTTGTATCTAGCGTCTCAGCATACTGTCGGCTGAAGGGATAAACGGTCGTAGGCTGGGGAGCTCGAATGATCTATGCCGTAGAAGCTGCGGGTGTAGGTAAGTAAGTGTTCGTATTATAGTTCTGCAAGCTTTCCGGCAATAACTAGAGTCGTGTAGGTAGTAAAAACCTCTCCGATATTAGTTTTATTAAGCCCAAAGCACCCAAGGAGGATGTCTGGTTATTAGAAGTCAATGAGACATAATCTAAACGAAGATAGACGCCTGGATGTATGGTCGTTGTATAGTGAAATCAGTTAATATAGGGTGCGGCCAAACGTTTCCCAAGGCGTGTCAAAATCGGTTCAAAATCTGACTGTACACTTAAGAGTACTGGGCCCTATCATGTTGATAAAGGTTGTCAGTTATTTCGAAGCCTTCTACCTACCTCCCGTCCTCGCGCGAAGTCGGAAGGATGTGTTTGAGGTAGATGCGACCGTAGGGAATAGTCAATCCCTGTGTTCATATTTAGCAGTAACTTCTCCATTAACCCATCGATAGCGACCCAGCTCTGAGTAGGCAACAATATAATAAGGTAGGAAGTGTGTTTTGGGTGAGTATAGGATGCGGTCAAAAAAAACCTCTCTTCTTCGCAGGCCAAGCGGTAGGGAAAAGAAGTGGAGATCAAAGTGAATGAATAGGGGCGGGGGGCCAGGTAAACATACAGCCAGCATGATGAGGACCTTGGGGGCTACACCTATCCACCAAGGTGTCCACCCCTCCCCCCTCGCACGAAAGAAATGAGCGTAAAATACATGCACAAGTAGATACATGTACCAAGTCAGTGCCCGCAAGCAATCGGAACAAAACACCGATCATGCAAGAATGTGTAACTTTTCTTAGGACTGGATTGTGTGACAGCGAAGGATCGTAACCAATATGGCCATCTCACGTTTCGCTCCAATCAACGCGGAGAAAAACAATCCATGCAAAGGAAACAAACCGCAACTATTTTACAAGATTTCTATTGGTTTGCCTAGTTCACGAGTGCTCACTTTCTAATCTTCTACCAAAAAGTGACAACACATTCTCGAGTACTATAGCCGTTGGCATCGTTGGTAGGTTCATGCATGATTCATCACTCGTAGCGCTTGGATGACTAACCGGCTGACAAATCATACCATAAAATATCACTCGGGTGAGGAGCAAGTAGCACTTCTCCCATTATTTAATTTTTTTTTTTTATTTAACTCAGTAATTTTTCCCGTTAATACATATGTATGCTCCAAGTCATTAAAACAAGATATTTCACGCGGTGGGGCCGGAGTATAAAACATTCTTTTATGTCGAACTCTGCGAGAAAGGCGCCGCCATAAAAAAAAAAAAAGGATTCTATACCCTCGTAGTCTACTAGAATTCGAAGCTACTCTGTGTATATTCTGAAGGTGTTCAAAATCTGAAGATAATTATAAGTTATAGTTCTTGCATATTAGCAGCGGCTCACCACCTAAGAGACTAAAGCAGATACCGTTAATTCTCGAGAAATCCACTATCTCCGCTTCGCTAAATCTTAATTCCGGGCGAGAAAAAGCAGATAGGTGTATGTATCTGCACGAATTCGTGAAGTTTGATACGCCAATTCGCCTTCTTCGGACTTACCACATACAAATACGGAGATAGTGGATTGTTCGAGAATTAACGGTATCTAATAAGTATATAATTATTACCTGCATATGCAATGTGCTTTTATAGTCCTCTGATTGGCTCATTGAGATATTTTGTTTCACTTGAAACATGTTGCGTTGGATATTAACTTAGGGTATTGTGCTGAGTGGTGTTAGATTGTTAATAGGGTTTCTACTGGTTCTCGAATTCGATTAATAGTTGGATTTTAGAGGCTTTGTGGCTATTAAGGATATACTTGCAGCTTGAAATGGGGGATGTCAGAAAAATATCAGAAAAGGCACATATAGATCGACCAGAGCGGATATAGTGATGAACTTTGCCTGCCAGGGGGGGTCAAGGGCCGGCCTGAGAGCCCCGACTGACAGGCAAATAGAGAAATAAGCCGCAAGGCGGCTTGCCTGTATATTGGACTGGTTGATATACGTGTAGTGCCGGCCGAAGGCCGGAAACCACTTGTATGCATATATGACGTTTCCCTATTTGGCATTTGAGAAGATATTGTAGTATAGTGCCCTGGTCATTGGAAGTATATAATTCGTAATAAGACTAACAGATGAGTAAATCTATGGACTCCTCCCACCCATAGGAGTCTACAGATCACACCTACAAACCTTCGGGGTATCCACGGGGTGGCTTAAATTGTAATTTTGTCTTGGTCGAGTGAGAGGTATACTACTACTACAAACCCAATAATATAATATCTACCTTGAATCATATTAGGACTTAACTCTTGAGAATCATGATTTCGGTCTCTGGTCTCTGGAATCGAAATAGATTATGTTAATCATATTCTTTCCTTTCACTATAGGTCAACAGGGTATGTGAAAACTATCTCTTGTATCATTGTATTCCTAACTCGATACTAAAAGGAACACATTTCGGATTCAAGCACCACGTAACTCATGAAACTCCATTCTCGAAGAAATCCTAAACTACCAAAAGAAAGAAAAAAGAATCTACAAGCGTATTTACTCTTATGCGATGGAGGGGAAAAAAGAATCAACAAGAAGCCTCGCCGAGGTGAGGATAACTAAGATCTTTTACAAGGGGATGAAACCTCGGCCTAAAAATGATGAGGAAAGAAAGGGAGTGGGATTTTCTCGCTGATAATTAAGCATAAGCATGCATACTATCTAACTGCCCGGTCCCCTTGAGATCATTTTCAAACCCCTCGGCCACATCAAGTACTGTCTTGATGTGTTTAATTGATAGCGTTTCACTCTTATTATTAGCGAGTGCTTGGGCAGTTCTAACCGAGTTCTTGATCTAAATACCACGGTGTCAGTAAATCAATAGTCTTTGAATATTATAAGATACGGAGGGAATGACAAACCTGTCGTCCGTTGAGCTTTCTCTTTGATAGCCACTCAACCTCCTCTTGTGTCAATACGTCTGGCGCATCAGGCCCATACTTCACTCTCACCATTTCCAGGAACATCTTCCAAATTTTGACCTTGGCCTTGAAACCGAGCTCGTTGTATCTTAGAGCAACATGGATTCTGCTTTGGAATGCATCATCAAATGTTTCGACTCGATTCGTCGTCAAAAACAGAATTCCCTGGAAATATTCCAACACACGTAGGAAAATTGACACTAGTGCATTCCTGTGCATGTCTGCCATTGTTCGTCGTTCAAGGAATACGTCGGCTTCGTCAAGAAGTAGCACTGCCCCCCAAGAATGTGCAATGTCCAAGATCTTATTGAGTTCTTGTTCGAGGGAAGCTGGATTAGTACCTAGCTCCCCTGAAGAAACACAATAAAGCGGTTTCCTTAGGAGTTCGGCAATTCCCTCCGCAGTCAATGTCTTTCCAACACCTGGGGGGCCGTGAAGGACCGAGACAAGACCACGCCCCTTGCCCTGGATTACATCGTCAATGGTTGCTGATTCAATATTCTTCCCAGTATGAGACTCGACAAGGGCCTTGACGATGGTTTTTTGAGCATCAGGTAAAACCAAAGACTCGAATGCCTTGTCATTCCACTGGATCTCTTCAACACCAGAAACAGCGAATTCCACTAAGGGTATAATATATTAGCTTTTTAACTTTGAAATCGAGGAATTAAACTTACGCCAGTATTTCTCTGTGAAAGCCCATCCAAGAACCACTGGCGATGCAGTAAGGAGCTCTTCATCCGTAAAGACGGGTTCAACTTCCTCCTCTTGGTCTTCCACCCTCTCAACTTTCATCTTCTTCACGTTTTCTTGCTCTTTTGTGACAACCTGGTAGTTACCCATGTCATCGATTACGACTTTCAATCGTTCCAATTCTTTTTCTTCCTCGGTTTTGACTTCTTCTTCCCCGCTGCAGCAACATTCAGTACATTCGCCACCTTCACCCTCTTCGGACTCATGTTCCTCTCCATTATTGTTATTACCCTCGCCCTCTTCATCATCATCGTACCGGGATCTGATTGAGGAAATGACATAGTTGGGATTTATACGCCGGAATGTGGCAGGGTCAATCATAATACGACCTTTAACCTACTCGGGTGTTAGAATCTCCCTAATATGAAAATGAACGACTGGGAGCTGGCTTACATGAATTTTAACATATTGACGCTTCTTTCTGATGAATGCGATTCCGTTGTGCATCTTGTATTGCATCCCTCGCAGAGATACAAACTTCCGTCCTCGCTCAACAAGGGTTTTCTATGCGGGATGAGTATAACAGCTTGCCAAAAACCAACGAGTACCAAAGATAACTTACCCTCATAGTTTCCTTATCCTTTCTAAAGTCCAACGGATAAGATGATAGCGAAGTAATCTTCCTTGCACCCTTAAACCCTTCAATATCGACGCTGACTGTTCCCCAACCAAAACCCCCTCCTTCGACATCACCAGCCTCTACAGGCCCATCTTTGCCGTCATATTCCAGATATTTACCTTCAAGGGCCCACCATTTCCCTCTCATAAAGCTGCACTCCTTCTGTGCGTATTCTAGTTTGAAGGCTCTTGGCTCGTTGCTTCCAGCACAAGTCGTATACATGATGACTCCAGGTTTCAACAGGGCCCAGAGTAGATCAAACGTAATCATGGAGTTCTCCAACAGAGGGAAGAGAGCTGCCTTGGTGGGAGCATAGTCCGTGTTTAGGTATTCGATGAGAAGCTTGATTTGATCGATTTGCTGTGAAACCTCTGCGGCTGTCAACGGAGGAGGAACAGGTTTGCCTGTTATGGGCCCGGTCGGCTTTGGGGGTGGTTCTTTATCTGGTACACCTTTGAGTTTTGACTTCTTCTCGACCCATGCTTCAAACTCGGGAAGAAAGTTGAATAACATGTTTGGATCAACCGAGGGAATATCTTCCACCAAAGAAACGCCTCTGACATCCCCAATTATTCCAGCAAGAGCTTCTTTGAGAAGGGGGGACTTGATGTCAACCTGGGTCTCGAGATACTTGTTTTCGTAATCAAAGACACGGCGGACGGTAAAGATGAATGAGGAGTATTTATCTGTTTTGGGGTGAGGGACCGTGTCGCAAATCTTATAATCGTGAAGTTCCTTGTCGTAAACTACGGCGCCAGTCAGTAAATAAAAAGAGCTTGGGGAGGATTCTTCTCCATTAGGAAAAACTTGTTAAGTTTTGGGGGGGACTCACGCTCATCAACACGCTTATATTCCAGAACACTGGCTCTATCCTCAGTCTTTTCCTCCTCGCCATCCTTTTTTTCACCGTCATCTGCCGCACCATTCTCGGCCTCTTTTTCTGCCTTTTTGGCCTTCTTCTTTTCTTTCTTGGCCTTCTTAGCTTTGGCCTTCTTCTTTTTCTCCTTCTGCCGTCTCTGCTTTGACTTTGACGACTTTGCTAATATCAGCCTGATCGCAGCTGCCAGGGCCTCATCCCCATCAACCTCTGAATCCGAGGAGGATGATGACGATGATGAGGAAGATGAGGACGAGGAGCCATCGGAATCGCTGGATCCGTCGCTGTCAGAGGAGCTTCCATCATCAGAGGAGGAGGATGTCTCCTCTGTCTTCTTTGACTTCTTCCCTTTCTTACTTGATTTTGATGACTTTTTATCCTTCTTTGACTTCTTCTTCTCTTTCCCCTCTTTTTCTTTCTTCTCCTGTTCTTTCTTCTCCTTCTCCTCCTTTTCCTTTCGCTCCCGTTCTTCTTTCTCGGCTTTCTCCTTCTCCTCCATCTCTTTCTTTGCCTTTTCCTTTTCCTTTTCCTTCTCCTCTGCCTCCTTCTTCTTCTTGTGGATGCACTTTCCCTTAGCCTTTGGCTTAGTGGCAGCTTCGGTTTCTATAGCTGCAGTGGACGGGGCGCTCGTGGACGAACTAGCAATCGGATCCGCAGGGGTATTTGACCCCGCTTCCGTTGTTGGCGTCGTCATGGTAGATGGTGTACTTGTAGTGTTGGGGGTTTCAGAGGGCGTTTCTTTGGGAAACAGCTCTTCGGAAAGGGTAGATGTTGAGGACGCCATGGTTTCTTTTCTTTTCTTTTCCGAGATGGGGTCTAGCGAATGATGTAAAGACAAGTTGTACTGATGATAGTAGTTGGGGCGGGGTGGGGGGGGGATGAGGGCGATATATGATAGATGGGTAGCAATCTCACTGAAGCTTCGGGGAGCTGATCAGTAGTGATACAAGACAGCTCGGCGTGAGTTTTCGCTGTCTCGGGAGATGATGGATGAGGAGTAAATGGTTGTTGCGCGAGGAGAGGAGGGTATTTAAGGATTCGGCACCAGAATAAGACCCGCTTCTTTGAAGGAGTCAGAGGCAGTGCAGCGGTAGATGTGAGCAACAACAACTGTGTTCTGTTCTGTTCTGTTGCTGCTGCTGCTCGGTTGCTTGCCTTAAGGCTTCCCCGGTTTATTACCCTTGCGCCTTCGTTGTCTCTACACGACCCAGTATGTATGTTCATGTATGTATGTACATGGCTGCAGCAAGTAGAGTAAAGTAGAATTTAATCTACTGCAACCTCGCCTCACAGTGCCTCACTGTCACGCTTTCCAGTGGGATGGACATACTCTACCTACTCACAGACTCAGACTCACAGTACTCTCCGCTTCCATCAGCAAAGATCAGCATCAATGTGCCACACAATGCATGCACTACGCTTGGGCTGAGATGAATCCCAAGGCTACCCATCGCGCTCACAGGCAGGGCTGTGACTCAGGAGGAATAGAATGGCCTTCAGCCTCATCGTATAAAGGTCCTGAGTCATTGCTGGTCTGGTCTCAAGCTTGCTCTGTGTGTGAGATGGATGAATCTCCGAGATCCCTCACATGCAGCACGGAGCCAACATCCCACCGGTCTACTACTCTATGATACTATGTAGGTACTCTACATAATATACATGTATGTATGTACCTACCTATGTACTCTACTCTAGAGTAGGTACTCTACCTACACACATACATAAATGTAGTAGAGTATAACTATGGGTTTTTATAAAACCTGATCTTACCAACCTCGATGTCTTCAACCACCACTCCCCCATCCTCGCTCCTGCGGCTGATACACCCCCCCCGACTACGTATCCTCATCTCCCTCTTTGTTATGCCAATGGGTACATACATGCACTCAAGCGAGTCATATATGCATAATCAAACGAAAGCTATGTATGTAGCTTGAAGTTAAAAACAGGCTTAGAACGTCGTACTATGCTGATACCTCCACGAGGATCCAGGTTTCTGTCAATCTGTCTTCTTCTCATCCACTGCCTCGAGTGGGGTTTCATTGATTGATTGATTAGCAGAGCGGATGGGCCATGGGGGCACCCGCATATTGTTGCATTGCTAGGTAGCGTGCTGACTATGCACTTGAGGAGGAGGATCCTTGAAGTTCAGGGTCCCTGAGGAAATCCCTGCTTGGCTTGATATCTAGGCGAGCTCGTTTTGAGGCTCAAGCTTGTGGCATGCTACACGGCTTCTGGTTGGTTAGAGACTGGTTTACTAAACGCAAGAGCAAGAATGGAAACAAAGCTTTGGGAGGCTGCCTGGGGGTGATCGGCGAAAAGTAAGCACGTCAGTGCAACCCCACTACTCTGGAGTACTCTGCACCACCCTTACAACTTTCGAGTGTGGGAATGGGCAGGAGCTACCGCTTCATACTGTAGCCAACACTCGATGGCCAGCTGGCGTGACATCCCGGTGTCTGCGGCGGATTGCTTCTCCATACTTATCCTGAGATCGCGACATTAGGGTTAACTATGGTCTTATTCGCCTGACGACAGATTCCTTGACTGGCAAAAGTCAGTTGGTCTTTGCATCAGAAAATCCGCCATCATGTGTGAAACAAGCTATATTTGGGCGAGGAGGCGGCGCTGCATGGCCTATGGCGCGGGTGCGGGGGTGCACCCTCCAGCACAAGCCGGCGGGGAACGCGACAAGCTCTGTAGCGCTGCTTACTTGCTCGCGACAATAATCCAAACCCGAGATACGCTATTTAGAATTATACTGGGGTGTTGAATAAATACTTCCCCACCGGGAGCTACATGTTAGCGTGACCAATGGGGGCGCGGGTAGGTGTCATATGAAGGAGCGTGACATTCAACATTGTTCGCCCAATCCCAGGCACTGTCTGTAACGCGTGACGTTGCTGTTGAATTTTTATCCGTACTCTGCATGCAGAGTAGGCTGCACTGCACCGACTCGACGGGCCGGGCAGGTAGAGTATACTCTGCATGAGAGCCTTTGCAGCTCTGATTGAGGCTCAACGCTCATTCGACAGAAGAGAAAGCAATAGCCCGCCAACACCGAGAGTCCTTGCGGTTTCCAGCAGGAAACAACCTAGAGTAGGTTCCAACTGTCAGATGATTCCTCGATTAGGTTTATAAGGACCCGAGATGACCTATGTTATCGGAGTCCTTACGCAAGAGGAGAGTCTTCTGAAGTATAACGTATTTATATTCTCCGGCAATGAGCGGTTTTCTGCTTTTAGTATGGGTTCAATCTCGGGATCTGGAGCATTCGGGAGCTTTGATCTGACGTTGTTTTGTTATCAATACACGAGTAATGTGACATGGGAAGAGCGAATCCATTATCAAGATAGGAAGAATCTAATCGCTAGTAGAAAAAAGAAAAAGACATACGAAACACGCATTCCGACAGGTCGTCCGTCCTAGTAAAGAAAAGAAAAGAAAAAGGCAAGCCCACAAAGGAAACAAAGAAAGAGAAAAAAGAAAGGCGACGCCGAGTGATCCTCCGTGAACAAGGAACCCAAACAAATCCCAAACGCCGCTGTCAAGGTCCCACAGAGAGAGAGAGAGAGAGAGACAAAAACACAACACCACCAGTAATCCCCCCATCCCTCAAGCCATGCCGCCGTTCACCCTCATGTTCTGCCCATTAACCCACGCCGACTCGTGCCCCGCCAGAAAGCTCACTACGTTCGCCACCTCCTCTGGTGTACCAATCCTCCCCATCGGGTTCCATCCCGCAATCATATCCACCACCTCCTGCGGCTTGCCATTGTAAAACAGGTCCGTCCCCGTGGGGCCGGGCGAGACACAGTTGACGCAGATGCCCCTCCTCCCCAGGTCCTTTGCCAGCACCCTCGTCATCTGCTCCACGGCGCCCTTTGTCGCAATGTACAACAGATAGTTTGGCGTGACGGTCGTTGCGGCCGTCAGCGACGTGCTGAAAAACACCACGCGCCCCGTGCCCGAGGGGATGTGCGGCGCCGCGGCCTGCGTGATGAAGTACGGGCCCTTGACATTGACGGCAAAGGTGCCGTCAAACTCGCTCTCTGTTGTGGCGGCCAGGTCGCGGTTCGGCAGCACGCCCGCGTTGAGCACGAGGATGTCGATGCGGCCGTAGCGGGCGACGGTCTCGGCGACGAGGCGCTGGGACTCGGCGACGCTGCTGACGTCGGCGCGGATGTGGTGGGAGCGGGCGGGGCCGAGGGCGGCGACGAGGGCGGCGGCGGGCGTGGGGTCGCGCGAGTAGTTTATTATGACGGTTGCGCCTTGGGAGTGGAGCTTTGTGGCGATGGAGGCGCCGATGCCTTTGGAGGCGCCGGTGATGAGGGCTATCTTGCCGGCGAGGGGGAGGGGGAGGGGGACCGGGGGTGGTGCGGGGGAGGCCCTTTCGTGGGGTTTGGTGATTGAGGAGGAGGAGGAGGAGTAGTAGGAGGCGGATGGCTGTGGGGGGGTTTGTAGAGACGGGGAGGGGGAGGTGGACTTTGGGCAGGGCTTTGACTTGAAGAACTTTCCGAGGCCGCACATTTTGTGATTAGTTTGAGCTGTGCTGTGCTGGGATGGGTTTGGATGTAGATGTTGCCTGCGATGTTGCCTGTGTCGAGCGATAGTGTCCCAGTGTCCTAGTGTTCTAATGTCTCGATATCACGATGTTCTGATGCCCCGATGTGTGGATGTGCTGATGTGCTGTGCTGGACATGAAAACACCTGGACAGAGGAGCTGGCCTCTGTTCCTATATATCATCCCCATCCACCTCGCCTCACCTGCGGACACCGCTTGCTGTCTGTCCCCCGACGTTGGAGTTTACCAGCGTACGCACGAGTGGTCTCTCCGCCCGCTCCTGTCTTTCTTTATCTCCGGCGCGGGTGATCGCCCATGCATGCATGCTGGCTGCTGATTGGCGGGATCCCGGAGGGACCGTTACTCGGATTCCACCAGTGGGAGCTCGAGTACATATTACCTCGACCGGCCGGGAGCAAGGAGTTAAGGCTTTGCTCACCACCGTTGGGCACATTGGTGCCCACTCTCGATACAGTCTATAGATGGATGCACATAGATCTGCTCTTGGACGCTTCCTCTGCAAGTGCCCACAGGCGTTTCTTGACGGTTGCCAAGGCGTGTGTCGCATCCGGTTAACTCCAGGAACCGATCGGACGCACGGGTCTCTGTCGGCCGCAACACCAGTTGAAGATGAAGATGTGGAGGAGGAGGAGGAGGAGGAGGAGGAGGAGGAGGAGATAGATCGCTGGGCTGTTGGGCGTGGTCTTTAGAGCGGTGTCTTTGTGTAGGCTCTGTTGAACCTGTTGCGGGGAGAAGATTTGCGGGAAATCGAGTGAGCATCCATGACTAGAGCCCAGCAAAACACAATATGAACATATCAACAACTGCAACGTTCTCAACCCCGTACAAGTGACCACACTCTTGAGTACATCACGAATGCTTCCTTTCGAGGGTTCCCTCATCTTCAGTCACTGGTGCTACACATGCACAGACATGTATCCATACGCTCTATAGGTGCTACACGATAAACAAGCTTTCATAGGACATGACTTATGTAGGTACTCTAGATACATACATGTAATAACCAATCCCCGACTCCCAGGTCCGTCTTTGGGATGGCAACCCGGATATGGACCGCTACATAGCATATAACATACACATACATGTATGTGTATGTTGCTGCACGTATAATACCAATAGGTATACAGTAGGAGTGGATACAAGTATGAATGATGGGGCAGGTAGAGTTCATGTATGTAGATACATGTAGATATGTATGTTCATGCATGTACATGTATAGCCCCTCCTGCTCATTACCGGGGACGTCTCCAGGGAGAAACAGACATTGCACACACGCACGGGGGGGCGCGAACCGCTCTTCTGGGCTCATTCACCACACAAGGCTGGCCATGGCATCTGGGGTGCAGTTTAGGGGCTGGCACTTGGATCTAGTAGAGTATCTAGAGTACACGCCCCTTTGATTCCTAAAAGCGGTGATGGGCTAACGCGAGGAGTAGGCAGGCACTCATGTCATATCGACACGCAATTATACCGACATGTAGTTATGCATTTCGCAATTTCACACGCTGCTTGAAATTGCCATATATCCACCTACATGTACCTCCATGCACGTTTCCACGTCGTTGGTGCTGATATTGTGACCAAGAGATTCGGTGGGTAATTGATCTGAGTGCACTTCTTAGCACCTCTTATATCGATATCATCGCACAGGCTATAATCATCACGACATGTCCCCACTCTCCCACCAATCCAGGAGCCAAGAATTAGTAGCACCATGCTGTAGCAGGTACCGATAAAGTTGGCAGGATTTCTTTTTTTCCAGCTACATATATACTCTACTGAGCGGAGGATTCCGGTTATGCCCCCCTCGTAGCCTACATGTAGTGCAGGAGTTGGTAAGTTATAGCCATCTATCTCTCCCTCTCCCTCTCCCTCTCCCTCTCTCAAGAGCACTGCTGATCCCCCCTAGAGCAGATATGCGAGCTGAAGCTTCGCCTAAAAGTGCCGCATTGAAGAAGGGTTTGGCGGGTTTGCGCAGCAGTTGGACTGTCTGTTCCCAGGACTACTCGAGTATGGGGGTGGCGGGTAAACTTGTTCGGGGAGTCCGAAATATATAGGTGCTGGTGGGGGGATATGATCGTTTATGACTTTTGGGTGCTACAAGAGGGAGATGTGTCTGTACTCTAGAGGTGTGTTCTGCAGTGGCCAGAGACGCCTGGACAGACCACTGGTCTTCGCTACACATACGTTAATTTTCCTGGCCTCAATTGCATGTGGATCGAGACATATGTTGGGCCCTCTTGGCTCACTCACCCTTCACGAGCACGGGAAGAAAACACCGAGGGGTCGAGCTGGCTACATATCAAAACCTTTAAAGCTTGGATCACATCTCGCGACGTCCTGAGATCCTAACCGATGTCTCAGCCAGAGACTGTGGCACATGTCAGGGAGCCATCCATCAACCACATCCACCAGCGCACATACATACAACCTCAATCTGGTACCTGACGGTGGGCGCAGGCACAGAGACTGATACAGATACACATACTATGTACGCAACGTTATCGTTCCCCGCGCATTCCTTAAGCGATTTGCGCCATTCGTACCTGAGCTATAAATTAACCGAAATTACCACATATTTACTCATGACCTTAGTGAACAGCCTTTATCAAATATCGCTAGAAAGCTCCCAACAGACTCCGATTGAGTTTCTGTGCTGCGCGGCGGTTGTGGACCTGCTTGTGGGACAACAAAGAACCACAATCCCAAACATTATTCATACTGACCCCCTAATACGAACACTGTGCCTTATATCTGCTTCTCTAGATGCCTCTTGGTACGAAAAGATCGGGCCCTGTTCGTTACACCGGCTGCCTGCCTTTCTGGTTTTTTTGGGGGGAGTTTTATCCATGCTCATCTTGGGTTCCTGGATACCGATAGAGACGTCGTTGCACACCAAAGGTGCTAGAAGTGCAGCTTTTATTTCATTTCGCACAACAGAAAAAGTTCAGCCAGATGGTGGAACCAGTCGGCGCACGAGAGCAGAAAGAGTTGCCGCCACAGTCTTCATGAAATCTCCTGATATTCTCGCTGCCAATCCCGGGATGGCCGATTATCACAGAGCTTCGTGAGGTGAGGTGCATATATTGCATTTTTTGGCTGCTGCAGGACATCAATCTTAGCAGGTAGATAACTACATAGGAAGAGATCCCTTTATCATCGCTTGTGGTGGGTTCCAAGTATAGGTATAGGCTGCTCAATCAAATTACCCACCCACCGTCCTACCCACATCTGGATAACTTTATCTAAACAGCCGACCCAGCGACAGGGGTACCACGGTTGTGAAGATTGGGCCCTTTGAGATCCAGAGCTTCTTACTTGGGCAATGCTATAGAATAGATGTAACTTAGTAGCTTTAGTCAAATTTGAGCAGTCTACGGCCATGGGGAGCAGTGGGTACTCTGCTATAGTTCCACCGACCTGGTTTGATTTTTGCTGGGGGAGTATGAAGTATATGATGCGACCTCGCCCTCTTCTCTTTCCGCTTGAAAGTACCCTTAATCTATCGATCCTCTCTGCTTAATCCAAGTGTAATTGGCGGAGTAGGTCAAGGAAGTGCCTGAATTCTACATACCTGTTGTGCGGGTTTCTCAAGGCTCCACGCAGTGCTACGCTTCCATAATGAATTTACCTTTCCGCATGGGTTCCCTCATGTTGAGCACACTCCTGATACTCTCACTGCTATGTGCGAGCGTTGTGGATGCGTTACATTCGACAGACACAATCACCAGTGGTGGCGATAATACCAGGTCTGGGTATCAACCGTACGTTCACTCTCCTTCTTAGTCGCCAGGCGTGGAAACGGCGGGTTAATAATGTCATACATGATATGATAGCAACCATAATATGGACCCTGCCGTCGTGGGATCCTCCCAATTTGGTATTATATGGCGCAAGAAGCTGAGTGGCCGCTACAACGACTGGAATGGTACGTCCTTTCTGCTTGCATTATTAGTTGACGGTACTAGCTAGTGGGTGTTCCTGCTAACTGGCTGCGTCCAGAACAAATATTTGCGCAGGCACTTGTGTACACGCCCGACGATACCCAGTTTGTCTATGTCGCGTCGCAGCAGAATTGGGTCTACAAGATTGATGCGAAGACGGGTGACATCCTGGTGTCGAGGAACCTGCATATCCCGTTCTTGGTCGCGGAGCTGGATAATTGTAACGATATCAGTCAGACCATTGGAAGTACCGTAAGTTTGTCCGTTTGGATATAGAATTTGGGTCTAGGGGCGTGCGGGGCTGATGCGTTGAGGGTAGGCTACGGGTGTGATTGATCCAGATACAAACACATGGTATTTCACGATGAAGACATATCGCGACCAGACGGGTGTTGAGAAAGGGAGGGCCAATGGAAGATGTAAGTATCTTGACCAACTATAATATCCTTTTTGAGAGACAGAGCTGATCGCGGTGGTAGATTATGTCCACGCCCTCGACACCAGAACTCTAGAGGAGAAGCCGAATTTTCCCATTGATCTGGAAGGGTTGATCGCGAGCAACAATGCGATCAGAATGTTCCAAGGCGGTATCCATCACCAGCGGCCAGCGCTCATGCAGAGTGGGCCGTACATTTATGCCGGGTTTGCGTCGCATTGGTATGTTGAGTGGCCTTTCATAGAATGTAGCGCAGAGGTGCTGATGCTTCGTGTTCCAGTGTGCAATACAACTTCACCGGTTGGATCATTGGCTGGCATGGGACTACCGGCCAGATTGTCGAGAAGTTCGCAACTGAGGGCGGGCCGGAGGACAAGAAGGGAGGAGGTGTATGGATGAGTGGCGGTGGTATAGCGCAGGATTCACGTATGCCCTCCAAGTCCATAGCCATTCTACTTTCTGGCAAAAGTGCTAGCGCTAACATCGTTGGGAAGCCAATCGCATGTTCTTTGCCACCGGAAATGGGTATGCATCCCAGCTCAGCAATATCCCGGTGCCGGGAAGGCAGCCTCCTACAGCACTGGAGGAGGCGGTTGTCCATATGTCGATTGCCGCTGATGGAAGTTTGGGCGTGGTGGATTTCTGTGAGTTGCGATCCGCGAACCTGCGTCTTACTCTTTTGCTGACTGCATGTACCCTGTGCCAGTCATGCCATGGGAAAAACAAGCATTGGATGGCGCCGATAAAGATCTTGGGACCTCAGGTATAGCACTTCTAGACCAGAGTGTTTTTAAGACACCGACTGTGGCTAGGATTGGGTGCATTACTGGCAAGTCCGGAAAACTCTACTTCTTGAACCTTGAGTAAGTACCCAGATCATGATATATCACTCGGGGCTAACAGAAAACCAGCGATCTTGGCGGCTACCAGATGGGCCCGAATAAGAAGGATGCCGTTCTTCAGACCACAGAGCTGCTGAACTCAGTCTTTGCAACTGCTGGGTCCTACCCGCTTGAGGGTGGCTACGTTTATGTTTGTCCCCCCCCTTTCATAGCTGTGTTTGATATGTGCTGACGATATTGTCAGGTGAATGTTGTTCAACACGAGACCGTTGTGTTTAAGTTCAGTGTTGGCTCAAACAACGAGCCTATCTTTACACAAGTCGCCCAAACGCTTGAAAAAACCGCTTACGTGCTCGGTGTGGGCCACGGCACAACTACCTCTCTCAATGGCCAAGCTGGAACCGGCCTTTACTGGGTGACAGACATCCAGGGCCTCAATCTCCGAATCTACAAAGCTGTTCCCGAGAATGGCGTGCTTGTCCTCCTCAAGGGTCTCAATATTCCGGGAATGATCAAGTTCAGTCGACCGAGTTTTGGAGATGGAAGAGCCTACCTTACGACGAGTGATGGCTATCTCGTTGCCGTTGGCTCCCCCGTGAACCCGCCCCTCCTGTGCCAATCCCCTGTCGAATTTGGTAATGCTACTATTGGCGACGTGGGCGTCACAAAGGGCCTTAGTTGCACGGCAAATATTGCAGTCACAATAACAGCAATCGGCCCGAGAATGGCGCAGTATTTCTCGGTGTCTGAACTGCCGACGTTGCCGTTAACGTTGACCGCAGGTCAAACATTTACATTTAAGGCGACATTCAAGCCGACTGCGCCTGGCCCTCTATCCGATGATATTTATGTCAACACCACAAACTCTATTGCCAATTATGCTGAAAACACCCCGATTGCAGTTAGGGGTGTTGCAAAATCATTGAGCCCAGTCCTGTCTATCACTCCCAACACAGTTTCCTTTGCTGGTGTGATTACCGGAGAGAATCCTGATGGATATGTTCGCTCCGTTGTGATTCAAAATATCGGAAGCTCGGTGATGACTATTACTAGTTATGATATCAGTATCGTCAGTGAATCTGGACCTTTCCTGCCAGGTAACACAACCCAGGCGGGTCCGTTCAAGTTTACGGGCCTGCCGACATCAATCCCGGCCGAGTCGTCAGTTACTGTGTCTATCAATTTTAATCCCACTGCGAATGGAAACTATGGAGCGTATGTCCGCGTGAATTCAGATGGTGGAAACAAGTTCCTTACAGTTGTAGCCACTTCTGGAGGATATCCAAAAGCGAAGCTAGAATTTGAAAAGGTCGACGGAACTGGCTGGGTGGAATACGACCCGAAAGTCCCATTCACTTTTGGAACTGTCTATGAGCAGGTAACACGCACCCTCAAGCTCCGACTGACCAACGCCGGTGATCAAGACGCGGGCGTTCTCGACATTACTGTTTCCAAGCCCCCAACCGGTGTCGGGGCTGTTGTCGGCGCCCGCAACGGCATCGATCTCGGCGAAGGGACGCAGCTCCTTGCCGGGCAGTCTCAAACCGCACAGTTGTTCTGTTCAGTGCCAAAGTCGCAGGTCAATGTAGATGCGTACACGCCTAATGCTACATGGACAATGAACACGAATGACCCGGCGTTCGAGAAACAGAATATTTTCTTTATCTGTGATGCGGTATCGGAGCAGTTGGGTCCCCTAAAGAATGCGACGCATGGCAGGTATCGCTATATCGGGTGCTTTAAAGAGAATAATCCTGGGAGGCAACTGTCTTCGCAGTTGTATGGCAGTGACTTGAATGAGAACGGGATGTGTATGAATGCTTGTGCTGGGGCGACTCAGAATTACATCTTTGCTGGTGAGTATAAGAGTCGAAATTCGTGAATATTTCGAAGGTGTGCTGACAGATAAATAGGGACTCAATACCACCGTGAGTGCTGGTGCGGTAACAAAATTCCCACTTTGAAGGTTGGGGATGAGGACTGTAACTTTGACTGTACTGGGTAAGATCCTTAAACTATATGAGTCTATGTAGGAATGGATAACTAATACCAATACCAATTGCAGGAATGGTACACAAATATGCGGTGGTAATGGTTACTTTGGCGGCGGGTCCTACATCAGTCTCTTTGCCGATGAAAACCGCTATACACCTGGCGAAGGCCCGATTTCTTCCTCAACTACCTCGACACCCACCGATCCTACTGGCGCTCCAACACCAACTCCATCTGCCCCAGCTGACAATCCAGGAAATGGTAACTTCACATTCGCAGGCTGCTACACCGAGGCAACAACCGGTAGAGCGCTATCTGTTCTTCAAGGCTCAGACACCATGGACGTAAACACATGCTTAGGATTATGCGCAGGATACACCTACGCTGGCCTTGAGTATGGGAGGGAATGTTGGTGTGGAAATACTCTCGGAGTAGGGTCAGCACTCACTGTCGTAACACAATGTAGAATGACCTGTGCTGGAAACCCATACGAGTATTGTGGTTCAGGCAGTAGATTAAGTTTATACACCAAAGGAGCTGTCGTGAGCTCTTCAAGTTCAACAACTGTAGGTTCTTCAACTACTGTCGACCCGTCCTCGACGCCCGTCACCGTCTCATCTACGCTCACTCCCACTCCTACTGGTCCTGTCCACAATCCTGGAAACGCAAACTACGCTTTCCAGGGCTGCTATACAGAGGCTACAACTGGGCGCGCGCTACTTCAGCTTACAGGTGCCGATGACATGGATATTACAAAATGCTTGACCATTTGCAGTGCTTATGAGTACGCCGGCGTTGAGTATGGTAGAGAATGCTGGTGTGGTAATACATTGGGTGTCGGGGCGGTCATTACTGAGCTGTCGCAGTGCAGCATGCTGTGCGCGGGGAACAAGTATGAGTACTGTGGAGCAGGGTCGAGGTTGAGTTTGTATAAGAAGAAGCCGGCAGAGGTGCCGTCAACTTTGAGTACTACTACGCCTGCGGTGAGTGATACTGTTACAGTGACAGCTACAGCGTCAGGTAATGCTACGACGCCTGTATCGGGGAGTGGTACTGCGACAACACCATTGCCATCAGACAGTACTACTACTATCCTGGCAGGAAATTCTAGTACGGCACCCGCCTCGAGCAACATTAGTACACCTCTAGCAGAGTCCACCAGTACTGCCATACCCGTTTCTAGCAGCAGTGGCACGACGATAGTTAGTACTGCAACTACGCCAGTGGCATCTGGTACTTCTACGCCGACTTCAAGTGTGGAATTGAATAATGCCACGGCACCTGCGGCAAGCAGTGATACGTCTCCTATAACATCTCTTCTTACAAGTGATATGACTACCACATCCACTACTAGTACGGTATCACCTTCTCCCACTCCCACTCTCTGGGAATACCTAGGTTGCGCCAACGAAACTACCCCACGTGCTCTGAATGGAGCAAGTATCTCTGGCACCATGACTCACCAGAAGTGTCAAGAGTTCTGTTTGGAGCGCAATTTCCCACTGGCAGGTCTTGAATATGTAAGAGTCCTTGTAATCCATGATAACGTGGAGGAGAGCCACTGACAAACTTTATAGGGAAACGAGTGTTACTGCGGTTCCGCCCTCCAGAACGGCTCAAAACTCAACCAGACCAATTGTGCCATGGCTTGTAGCGGGGATGCCTCCCTGATCTGTGGAGGGCCATCTCGGCTGAGTGTTTATAATTACACTCTCTTTGTTCCGCCTATCATAGTTCCGGCCGTTGGAACGTAAGTGCACCATTTCCATGTGGTTTACTGCAGCTCCATGGGCGTTTACTAATTTTCGTTGCTTGCAGGTTCATCTCGCAGGGATGCTATTCGGAGGCAACTACCGGAAGGGCGCTTTCTGGGTATTCATTTACAAACACTACCGGCATGACTGTAGAACTCTGTGTCGGCGTCTGCAAGGATAGATCGTTTAAATATGCAGGTCTGGAATATAGCCAAGAGGTAAACCTAATCACATTGTTTATTTAGTTTGACTAGTTTGTCACTAACCTTGAGAAGTGCTATTGCGGAAACACACTGGCCTCAACCTCAACCAAGATTGATGATAGTCAGTGTAGTTCTCTGTGCAAAGGAAATAAACGTGAATATTGTGGTGCTGGAAGGTATTTTTATCTGGAACAATCCCCGATACCACTTACATACGACTAATTGCGTTGATAGTAAATTGAATATTTACTTCGACCAACCGTCGAATATCACCGCCAATGGGCTTCCGGCTTCTTCGCCTTCGGAGAAGAGGAAGTAGGTGGCGTGGCATTGAAATATGATGCATTTATAGAGAATTTACATCTATTCTCTTTATAGGATACTTAATGTTTTATGTAGTCAACTGCTTGGAGAAGGATAAAGATGAGCTAGACATGAGAAATAGATAAAACTTATAGAAAATGATATCAATGTGGCCCTTAGCAAAGTTCTAGTTCAAGCCTCATCATCTTCTTCTTCTTCGCCCAACGCCGCATCCCCAATCCATTCCGAACTCCACTTGACCACCTCGCCTACAATAGGTTCGTGTGGCACATACACCAACCTCTTAACCCCAAACCAGCCTTTCTTACTGCCGGCCAAGTAAACCCCACAAGCACCTCTACAGCTCTCGACGCTTTTATCCTTTTCCAAGACCTCCAAAATTTCATGGTTCCTCGGCCCCACATAACCTGCACCCACACCACCCCCCAGGTACCCCATCATGAGTCTCTTATGCAGACGATTCGTGTCCATTTGCTGCCTCCCCATCATTGTATGAGTAGCGATGATGGGTGACCAGTCAGCATCATACATGGCGCCGTGGTAAATGGTATGCAGATACTCTTCATGATAATAGTAGTCTTCACAAGCGTGAGCAAGATGACCAGCGAAGCGGTGGGCACTAGCAATGTCGATGAAGAAGAGGGTGGCAATGCCACTCTGAGTAGTGATCGCCTGATGGGACTTCCCGTAGGTATACATAGAGAGCGGTAAGGTCCTGATAATGAGCTCGAGGAGCTGCTCCACCACTGATAGATAGGAGATAAATTTCAGCTAATTCACCACAGCAAGAACCCAGAATAGGAGAATATACCTTTCTCGGGCTTGGTCTCAGCGAAATCATAGTCGACCAACACGGCCTTGAGGTCCTTCCTGTCCTCCTCGGTGGGCGTGTATGTACGCCCCCTGCACCCCGGGCAGCAGTAGTGCACCATGGGTGTGGAAGGTTGACAGAGGCAGTCGTGCTCGTACTGGTTCATTTGGATGGCGTCTGTGAAGGCCGAGTCGAAGAGGAAGTTGTAGTCGGCGCTGAGATCATAGGTGTGGGTTACGGTGGCATTGACCTTTTTGGATTCTGGCAGGACGGGGGCGTTCATTTCTTTGCACATCTTGACACTGGCTTGGTAGGGGCGTGGACAGGGAAATGATGGGTATTGTGGGTATTGTGGGGTTATTCGAGGGTGGTGGGGTTCGTAGGTGTTTTGGGGGAGTTACTTGGTTACTTGTGGAGCTGCTAAGACTTGGTTGAGGAGTTAGCTGTATTGGGACAATTAGTAGAGCCCCCTTTGTAGGGCCTTGGCAGATTAGTAGGGTTTCTTCTTTTTGAACGTTACATGATCTCTAGCTGACATCTTTTGATGCAACCATCTTTCTTTTAATTTGGTCGTGTACAGCTCTAGGCTTTCTCAGTTGTCCGGGCCACACAAGACAAAACGGGTATTACGGGAGGTCATATTCATATTACTGATCGGAAGGCATTTCTGGATTCCAAAGGGAACTGTCTCAGAGCTAGTGCTAGTATGCAGGGCACGCCATGACTTGCCTATGATTGGCCGGTTGAAAACGGTTGCATGTACCTAGCAGTGATGATCCACCTATACGGGCGTTGGTCCCGGGGTAAAGATCGAATTGATAAACCTTAATGAAATCAGCAGGAATCTTTAGGATGGTCTCATCTCGGGTTATACAGCACCGCTTTGTACTCCTTTGATACTGACGACAGATGACTCGGGTTGTTCAAAACACAATCTACAATTCACTTCTGCGGTGTCATTATCAATAAGCCAAAACTTTAATAGACTACCGGTGGCTTTGCATTAAAGTTTAAGTTTACAGAGGATACTTAAGCCGTAAGAACCTTTGTTTAAGTATGTGTGTCGTTGACTCTTCTTCTCTTGGGGAAAATCACCCCATAAACATTCAAACCTGAACATCTGACATTTTACCTAGGCTTATAATACGGGTAATAAATGTCCTGGAGATGCACAAAAGTTTTATTGGTCGCGTTGTCTAGGACCGATTCTTTATAAAATTTAACTTCCTATATGAGTTTTTCAAATATTGGTTAAAAATTATTTTAAAATTCTATATAAATTTGCTCCATTCGCTAGTTATTGGATTGACCATTAGCAGGATACGGTTTGTTCGCTGCCCCAATGCTTACATATACCGTACCTCCTAAGAACACCTCGGTATGCGCTTTTCCAAGCTCGCAGTCGCTGCTGTGTATACAGTTACATGCGTATCTGCCCATTTGATCCGCAGGGACGTTTGGGCCACCTATGAAAAACTTCTCCACCTTAAAGACGTTCTGAGATCCTTACCGCCGTTACCAATGATTTTAATGGTGACCTAGCCGAAGTCATGGCGGTCGGGGCTGTAGCTGATACTCTGAAGATCGAGTATGAGGCAGCTCTCGCCTCCGCCAATGAAGCCACAGACCTTGAGACTGGAAATTCGCTCTTCTTTACAGGAGGTGAACTGTTGGTTGCGCCCCACAAAGATGGTCTAGCCGCTTTAATTGCAAAGGTAGATCGACTCTTTATAATTTGAATCCAATATGCAGAAATGCTAACCGGGATTAGGAGCCGCTTCTCGCGGCTGGCGGGTACAATCCGTTGGTTCTTGCCCGATTGCAGGAGCTTGCAAGTGCTAGCTCACAGCTGTGGACTGTACTTGATGCTAAGATATCGGTGGATCTTAGCAGCTCAGCATCGGCCATTGCGCATTATTACGCTGCCGCCATTACTGTTTACTCTTGATTTCGGAGGTTGGAAGAGTGGTGTTGAGAATGGGCTCGGTGTAAATGTTGCTATATCAGTAACACTATTATCTATGCAATAACATGTATGGGTTTTAGGCTTTTGGGGAGGGATCTTTGAGTGCAAATACTTTCAGAATGTACTGATTTTCGGATATACGTACTTGAGAGAAATTACGTATTGTCTCTTGTGATAGCAACCATATATCACCATTTCCTTACCTTAGGCTCACCAACCACCACCACCATAGTTGTATAACATTAAAGCAGAAGATTACTATTGAGAATAAAAACAAGTATGGCTTTGATACACTTGGTTCTAGCTATTGGTTGTGGCCTTATAGGACCCCAGTTCTCGTGGGGTTGAGTGGAGCTAGCCAGCGCAATTGGGACAACATGTACTTACATGTAGGTTGACAGCGTGTGACCGAGTGATATTTTATGAACCAAACACTTGGCGTTTTCGGCATTGGGGTATTAATAGCACACGATACAGGGTTTGATTGATTGATTGCTTCATTAATTACTACATGTATGTAACGTGTTTCACCGGGAACGCAATTGTCACCGGGGAGCGGTCAAGCATGGCATGAATGGAATCGCGAATTGCCGTGAAAATTCAAAATCGCCCGGAATTCCAGAACTAGTTACACTAAAGTCATTTTGGGATATCTTTCGAATATTTCTGATGATCGTTATTAATCTGTAGTGAGTATATACATGTACTCTAGTACAAATGGTTTCCGGCCTTCGGCCGGTACTACACGCATATTAACCAGTCCAATATGAGGGCTTATTTCTCTATTCGCCTGTCATTCGGGGCTCGACCCCTCCTGGCAGGCAAGTCCCTCACTATATCTGCTCTGGTCGATCTTCAATGCGTGAATAGGTCCCGTTCAAGCTGCAAGTATCCCTTAACAGTCACTAAGCCGCTAGAGTCGAACTACTAATCGATTCCCAGAACCAATTCAAAACCTATTAACAATCTAACACTACTCAGCACAATCCCCCATGTTCAAATCCAACACGACATGCTTCAAGTGAAATAAAGCCTCTGGCTCAATGAGCCAATCGAAAGCCTTTAAATTCACATGCATACTCACTCGCTAATTAAAAGGTCGGAAGTCGTTGCAACCAAATCCCCACACAAAATTCCGACCTTTTAATTAACGTGCGAGTATGCAGGTTATAATAATATACTTATTAGATTAGATTGCTAGTACTGTAGTCTTCTTCAAAGACACTATGCATGCTTCATCTATAAAGCCGGCAATGCAGCAACGCTAATTGGGGCTTTATAGACACATGTAAGTACATGTGAATAGTAGGAAGATGAAGAGTATGAGGTCGGCTCGGGAAGCCGGCTGATCTCCTATGATCCTAGGTATGTATGTACCAGCAATCTTCGATCGAAGGTGTTTATTAATGTGCACGTGTGTGTTTGTGATCGACTGCATGGCCCAAGGACACTACACACATGCGTAGAGGTTGTTTAGAATCAGGCCCAATTATCCCTGGTATCGTTCTCTGGATAGAGTAAACGATGTTATATTGGTACGTCCTGTCTGGGGAAGTTGACTACTACTCCTTGGGGCTGGTGGAAACCCCAGATTTCAGATCCCCACCTTCCTTATCTAGGAGCTAGAAGTAGTGGTTCGGTGACTCTCATGATCATACTACAACGAGAAGCTCCTCCATAATACAATGCCGATACTGGGTGGACATGTACCTCGCTTAAACAACCAAGGTGCAAAAGCACATGCTATTGCGCGCCTTTTATCTCCAAGAAGGTGGTTTCTATCAGCATAGCACAAACTATACCCATGTTCTTCTGTGCCGCCGGGATATCACGACATCGTTCGTGCTCGTGTATCCTTCAAAAGTCTATATAAACCCGCTCAATTCGCCTGTTATTAGACTTACCATCAGCAAGCCGGACAGAACATACTCACTGCCTCCATACGTATATCACACACTTCAAAATGCGTTTTCTCAAGCTCTCGGTCATTGCTGTGCATGTGTACGCAGCCACATTCGGATCTGCCCAGACCTCAACCTTCGAAGAGGACTTCACTGCCATCAGTGCTGATCTCAGTGGTCTCAAGGCCGCCATCGATGCTTTTACCGGTGCCCCGGCAGAGGCCTTAGCGGTCAGCGCTGCAGCTTCTACTCTGCAAAGTGACTATGAAATAGCCCTCGAGGATACAAATGCCGCCACAGACCTTGAGAGTCAGAGTGCGACTATCGCGTCGGCGGTTCAGGCACTGGTTTCGCCTCACGTAGAGGGTCTGGACGCTTTAGTTGCAAAGGTAGACTCTTTAAAATTTGAATCCAATATGAAGAAATGCTAACCGGAATTAGGAGCCGCTTTTCGAGGCTGGCGGGTACAATCCGTTGGTTCTTGCCCAATTGCAGGGTCTTTCAAGTGCTAGCTCGCAGCTATTGGCTGCACTTGAAGCTGGGATATCGGCGGATATTAGCAGCCCCGCATCTGCCATTGCGGGTGCTTACAATGCTGCCATTGCAACTTTCTCTTGATTTCGAAGGTCGGAAGAGTGGTGTTGAGAATGGATTCGGTGTGTAAACGTTGTCATATCAGTACCACCACCATTATGTTACCTGTGTAATAGCATGTGTGTGTGTGTGTGTGAGCGTGTGTGGGGGGAAGGGTTAAGGCTTCTGAGAGGGTTCTTTGTGCGTAAATACTTTCAGAATCTGATATATATACAGCGCATGACCGAGTGATATTCTGTGGACCAAACTCTTGGCGTTTTCGGCACTGGGGCACACACTACAGTACCGTGTGCACTGCATAATAGCACGCGGTACGAACTTGATTGACTTTAATTATATAACGCGGTATAAACCTAGAATTGTAATTTAGAAGCCCGTAGATAAGCATACAGTAGAAGTCTCCAAAATACGGTTTGATATACAGCCACTCTGCAAAGGTGTTCGTGATTCGGATTTCGGAGTGAGACATTTCGATTTCAGCGGACCATCAAAAAAAAGTCCTCAGGAGTTTCCAAATGATCAATGGTGCCTGGAATCAATGAAGAATGTGATCAATGACCTACCTTCTTTTATCTATAGTCACGAATTATATTATATATTTTTGTTATTTTTAATCTTAACATTAAAGGTAACATTAACATTACTGGTGCGCCACACTGTGCACTGACATTAAACCAAATCACGAACACTTTTGCAGAGTGGCTGTATGTCATCTACGTATACAGGCGCTCTGCAAAAAGTGTTCGTGATTCCGGTTTCGGAGTGAGACATTTCCCCTGTGGCGGACCACCGGGGTCGGAAGAGCCCCTCCGGAGAAGACTTTCCTACTGACTGCTACCTGGAATCGATGAATATCAAGATCAACGACCTAAATTCTTTTACAAAGAGTCACGAACTAGTATACATTACACACTCTCGTTGTCTTGATCTCAACATTAATAACGTCAACATTACAGGTGCGCCACACTGCGCACTGACATTAGAACTCAATCACGAGCACTTTTGATGAGTAGCTGTATACTACTTTAGTATATATATCCCTTCTAGCATTGTCCTTACTGGGCTCCGTGTGTCATTTTTGATTTTTTTATAGTGAATGCCGAGGGAAATTAACTACGGTTATCAAACCCCGCCAATAGCGAGACAGTAACTTATTTTTTGGTTTTAATTGGAGTTTGTTCGCTGAAGCGATGAGACTGAGAAAGTCGTAACTTATAGTAAAGTTGTAACTTGATCTACCTCATTATGAAGATTATAGTTATTTCTCAGATTCTTGGCATTGTTCGCCAATCAGGAGGCGGAGGAAATGAATGTGTAAGGACCAGACTGCAGTTCAAGGCTTTGTTCGTGCAATGGATAATGCCTTATGTGGAGCGTTTGGGATTGAAAAATCTAGAGATCATTTATTTGGAAAAGAAACATAGCAGCACATCATGCTCGAAGATCTTTGATTCCCCAATATATAATTCTACCACTAGCTATGCTCTGCAGTAGAGCCTACGGCGGCAAAAACTGAGGCCTTTGTGATTCATGCCATAAAACCTTGACAGCTGAAGGTTCATGAAAATCAATACCCTTAACACACAATCCACCGTCCTCGTGGCATGCTTTTAGGGGATTTTCATTTGTTATAGATTCGCTTATGGTACTCTAGGAGCTTTTCTGATCTGCGGTGATGCGATAGTCAGTATACTTTCCGGATTCTGAAGTGAATATAACAGGATTCAATATATTGCGCCCACGGGTATCCGAGGTTGAAGCCGGACTTCAAACATCAAGACTTATGATACTGTTCTCAATGTCTTTGTTTCTGTAGAGTAGAGCCTGTCGGGGGTGTTGTTGCATGCCAGGCCAACTAAAGTACCAGACGTTGAAACAAGGTCACAGTTTTCTCCATGACATGAGAGTGTAACCCATATGAATAAAAGAGTTGGGTGCATGTCGTTTGCCTTGTACTACTAAGGGCTTTAGCTACCGACCAGAAACGGGATTCGGTCACCTCACATGTAATCACTCCGGAGCAGTTTCGGCCCTCGGTCAGTATCCCAAGAAGCTATAAAGCTGTGTACAATTGGTTTATCCTTATTGAGTATATACGGCCTTGAAGCAAGAAACAGGCTCCCTGTGATCATTGCAATTGGTCTCGCCGTAACTCTACAGATCTGGCTGGGATAATAGATATAGTAGCTGTAGGTATACGATTTCTAGGGTTAAATCCATGAATCTAACTGTGACCGTGCATTCTCAGCTATGCATCTGACTGTACCAAACCCGCACAGGAACTTGCCGTGATTCAAGTTGCAAGCGAATCCTGATCATTTCTCCAAACAGGCAGAAATATATGCAGTGCCCCACAATACATATAATTACATGTACTCGTGCGCTTTAATACCACTGTCAATATGTCCGCAGCACTAAGCTCTTTTTCCTTCCATGTACCTACATACTATGACAGCTGCAGTACATGCAACCAAGCTTCTATTTTTCAACATATCATTCAAGACCGGACCAATGACGACCGAGAACCTAGCAGAGTGGCAGTACAGCCATCCAGCCCCTGCCAGGGCCACGTTGGGTGAGGAAAAACTCTTCCCTTCGTGTACCCCACAATTTCTCCGCATACCTTTCTGTCCTGTCATAACCCCGCTTCTTGATCCATTTTATGCAGGCAAGGATACGAGGGGGATACATGCACATAGTTACCCGCATCGCATCATGATGTTCATCCGGCCGGTGAATGCAATGTGTGGCCCTGCATATAGATTAACTCACCACCACCACCACCACCACCACTATAGTACTAGCGCACCACCACTAACTCTTGACATTGAGCAAGTATTTTTACGGCTGATCGTCGAGGGGCGGTGAAGACAACTGTGACTGGAGAAATCCTCGACAGCATACAGCCCAGATAGCCTTAATTCTTGGTGTTTTTTTCTTTCTCTTCTTTCTTTCTTTTACTCTTAAATTGGTTTGACTGGTCGATGTGACGCGTATGGAGCTGCATCCAGAGTCGAGGCTATATGCCAGACCGGGAAATCAGCTTGGTCTTGTTCTCCCACATAACTGAAATAGAGTAGGGCAAGCCGGTTTCAATAACAGGGACGGCCGGAGTGGCGTAACTAAGCTTGCCCTTGAATGCAAAGAGAAAGATAGCCACAGATCTCTAAGGTGATATGTAGATACGCCTTTCATGATCGTCGGTGCCACATGACCTATGGATCGATGGTCATGATGAATACGTGTATGTATATAGATATCAGAACAAGGTTGGAGCTTAGGGTTTCTTTCTGCGCGTGGGCTCGACGGATTTGCCACAATTTCCTTGAAGTAAAGTACTCGGTGTGTATGTTAGTATAAACGGTGCTTGACCTTATCCATCTATCACCGTCACAATAACTCTATCCAGGTTATCTGTAATGATGGTCTTATGGAGGATTAATTTACCTGCTTGTAAAGTTCAAGGGCCTTCGACCATCGAAAGTGCTACATGTATTAGGACAATTTTCGGGGTTCAGATTTTCGATATGAGATCCTGACGAGGATTTCATTAGCTTCTTTATTATATTGTCCTAGATCTTTCTCGTCGGACATTACCACACCGGGGATCAAATTGCGTTATTACGCCCTAGCGGAAAGGGTTGAATACCAGTAAATTCAAGCCGTTTAAAAATATTTGCGATGTGGGAAGCTAAAAGGTGTGTTGATGGTCGAGGTTTTAATATCTAGACCAGGAACAGCTATATAATGGTTCCAGAGGGGGTCGAACCCTCGACCTTGGCGTTAACATATTTCTATATTAGCACCACGCGCTAACCAACTGAGCCATGGAACCTACAATCGGATTGAACTTTTGTTGCCTTTGTTCTTTTTGCTGTTTGCATCTGGAAATGATCATGTTGCGTGGATTTCTACTAAAGAATGCAAGACCCGACTCACCTCAACGACCTAGAATGGTAATGTTCTAGAGTCAGTGCGTATGTTGAACACCACAGTGGTAGTAGGGTAGAGCTGAGAGAGGGCGTACTGGAAACGGTATTTTGTCGGATAAACTACATCCTGTCTATGCAACTAATTATTCTGCCCCTGACAAAGTTCACCCCCTGCTGAAGAAAGACCGTTAAGTCAACCAAGCTTATTACGCGCACGCACATCCGATTCAGGCACCATAAAGCTCCTTCCTTTTGTCCGGACTGAGTAAGGGGGTGATTTTTCGTTGATTGTGGGCTGTGTATGGACTCACTCCAGCGCTATTCTGCCTCCTGTTTCTTCCGCGGCCGGTGTGGCTAGTTACAGTGAGATATTATGAAGCCACCTTCGCTTCCATTATTTCCCCAGTTTGTATAATCGCAATGTGGTGGGTGCCTAGATAGAGTCACTCTACAACTTGCTGTGTGTTACTACACAGTTATGTGTATAACGTATAAGAATTTCAGGGATCAATTAGTGTTGGGGCGCCTAAATTTTAGCCATCCCCACAAACAATCAATTTGCGTTAGTTAGTTAGTAGGTAAAGTACCAGGGCCCCGCAGTATTCTTACAGCCCTGGCAGCCCCGGGCCAAACAGAAATTTCATACCTCTCGTCTCAACTTGAGCGGGCGCAAGGCGATGTGGCTCCACGTGGGCTCAGATTATACTCTCGTGAGTATACCTTATAGTACGGCTTTGAAGGCGAAGCGCGGGGAAGAGCAATCAATTTGTAGAAGTCTCAAGTATATATTAGATTTATATTAATCAGGGTTCGGAGATAGAAGTGAGGCGGCAGGCAGGGCCTGAGGATGGGAGAGAGAGAGAGAGAAAGAGAAAAAAAACTCCTACGCCGTGCCGATCCTTGAATCTTCCCTTTGCACGACAATATAAATGCTCCGGTTGCCGGAGAGAAGCTGTTATCCCTTGAGTGAGAACAAGTAATGGAGATCATAGCTAGTAGCTACTCTAGCTAGCTAGACGTGCAGAATTCCGTGCGATGTAACTCGCAATCGCAATTTCATAGCGTTTTTGAACACATCCAATATTGCATACACACCAAAAACCATCAAGACTACATTTTTGTATGGCATGCAATAGCGGTTGTGTTCAGAAACGCTATGTTGCGAGTAGCCAATCTCGACATCGCTAGAAAAAACCAATCTCCAGCCAATTAAACAAAATTCCGGATCATTCTAACAGGTCAAATTGGTTTTCGGTGTTGAGATACTAGATTAAAACCAGGAAATGTTCCTTCTAGATTCTTATCCCGACTTATGATGACGAGCGTATTTCCGAGAATATAAATTTCTTCCGATTACCGAATTTAAGGGTTGATGGCAGCTTCGCTGCTAGCTACATAGTCAGTTGCCCCTGGATCATCAGGGGTTTCGATTCGATCGATAGGGACTTACTTGCATGGGTTCGCTGTTAAAGTAAAGTCACTATATACATAAAATGATGTCTCTCGGTAAAGTCTCTAGCCGTTTCCAAGAGTTTGAGCTGGCAAATTCAAGTTATGCTCTGGGTTTCCTCCAGTTACTTATCTGTAACCTCTAGCTCTCCTTTCCCTAATTTGGTTCGTAATTTCTAGATCTGGCACCTTGGAGCTTATCAGCTGGAGCCTTCAGTTCATGTATTTGAGAGAATTAGAAAGTAAAAACTTAGGCGAGAGATTTCAAACTCGCTTCTAGGCGTGTTGGCTCCAGCGAACAAATGGTTCCTTATCTTCTCATGAATCAGGCAAGGGCGATATGACCCATGGATGTATTTCTCGCATTATGGCTTTTTTACCCAAATTTTTGTACAAGATGCGCGCAGATATATGTACTTGGTGTAACAGGATTCATAGGGACATAAGCTTCATATCTATCTGTATTGGACTTAACCAAGACTTCAAGTGCCTAGTCGGTGGCGTATATTGAAATTTGAAAGGAGGCAGCGACACGAAGGATGCGACACCCTCATACACACACCGATCTATTATATCCCTGTAGATTGGTTGTGCTTTAAACCAGATATGTAGCTCAACTAGCATAAAGCCAAAGCTGCCCTTTGCCCTGAAAGTAGAGTATCACTAAGCTTCTAATATCACACACCTGCAACATGCATTAGGGCAATAAAGGTACCACAGGCACCAGAAGCATTGGCATACTTTAAATGTTTAGTTAACTAGGGGCAGGCGAGCGAGTTACTCGTCACTAGTTTCGTACAGGCGGATGAAATCATTAAAACGGTATAGTATAGCTGATTATAGTGGGCGCCACTTAGGGATTATCTATCAAGCGTTAGTAAATACCAACGTCCTCGTGAACCAACGTACAGCTACATCCGACCCATCCCACTGCATCCTGTAGAGTAGATAGATGCACGTACTCTATGTACCCACTATATTCTATAGCACACCCCTAAACATCAAGTCTTTTGGAATCTCGTATAAGATCTGGGCAATTGCCTCGCCATAGTTCCAATAGTTCCACAGTCTCACCGCACTCATATCCAACAACGTGCCTTGACATTCCTTGAATTCAAAAACCCATTACCAAAAGAACCCTTCAAAAGCTATCACGATTCCTTACCAACTCTCATCAGCCATGGGTGCAAACCAGAGCGCAGGCCGAACCTTTCCTATACGTCCCCGTACACCTTTACGATTCGGTTCAGTTACAGATGCACTTCCCGTTAACCCAAGCGGTTTCAATACAAATCCAAGCCCTTATAGTGATCGCTTGACCGACGAGGACTCGATGTTCTCATTGCTATCACAAGAGAGCTATTTCAACTCACCCTTGATGACCCCACCACTAGAATTCGAAGATACCTCATACCCACGAACAAGATCTGTCTCATCGTTGTCTTCTTCTTCGGATAATGGCAATACGATGCAGCCTCATCGATTCACCTGTCCTAAGAAAGACTGCCCCTACATGATTATAGGGTACTCCACTTCTGAGGAACTCGAAGAACATATGTTCGCCGTAAACCATTACCTCCCTGGTCCTACCGGTCCGGAGTTCGACTTGGACGGCTGGTTTTCGCCGCAAGAGATCCCAGATCCATACTCACAGCATCCCCTTACACTCCAGAGACAGCGAATCGTCGAGCAGCAGCAGAAGCAGCAGCAAACAAAGAAATCCCAACAGTGCAATTGCCATCACTGCCTTCATCAAGTCGGATATAACGATCTCCTCCAATATGAGTCTCCACAACCATCAATGCAGATTCAAATGCCTCCGCCACCTACAATAATTGGATACCATGATGCTGGGTTTGAGCTAGTCTCATGGCGTCAGCCAGAACCATCATACAAGTCCGCTGCTTCCCCCGTGGCCCAGAAAATGAACCAGGCAGAATATTCTTCGTTGGTCCAGTCAGGGATGTACATGGACTTCAACCAAGTGGGTGCTTCAGGGAGATCAACCTTTATGTAAGGTTGTCTTGGTAATGTTTTATTTCTGGGGTTTCCCAGCTGGAAAAAAGGTTCATTTTTTCGTTCGGATGCTTTTGTTATTTTTTACTTTTGGAGGTGTGATCTGGTGTTCAGGAAAGGGGTTGCGCGGTGTTAAATTTTGCTTATGGAGTCAGTGAAAATACTTGTGCTTCTTGCTTTTCTTAAGTTTGATCCCCCGTTGATATTCGGGAGGCAACGTTCTATTGGGGGGTTTTCTTTCTCTGCATCTAGGAAAAAAAGGATGTCAATTCCCTAATTTGTATAAAAAATAGTATTTATAGAAAGAGGTCGAGGCCGTAAAACAAGTCATACCGAATCTCGATAACATTAGTCAATCTTTCTGCATATGATCGAATATGGTGGTGTTTGGGCTGAAAACAACTTACCAAAAGTGCCCTCCTGTTCTACACACACATGCATCTAACATACCCGCATATATTAACCCATAGCCAGTTCGCTTAAATACAATACCTACACCTCTGGGGTCTTCTTGGCAGTGGATCAGTATCAAGTTCATGTCCCCGCACTCGCACACAGGTAACCCAGGTTTTAGCAAAAACAGGCTCGACCACGCTACCCATGCAGTCTTGTCATGTGATCGCTACCAGAATCAGGAATTGCATGAATTCCGAATAAACTCTAGCTCTGCTTGCCTTCAAATAGACACTTGTCAATCAAAAAAGATCAGCTCAAGACATTTCATGTTCATCTCAGCCGTTGAGTCGTACAAGTCACCTATACTCAAGATGCCTAGTGGGTTATAATCGTTCGATGCCCTACCGTCACTATACCTGAAGCCAGCAGAAGTAGATCCATCGAAAGTACTGTTGATTGCGTGCATATAGAACGGTCGCTTTCCAAATCGGATAGTGCCAACTCCTTAGGGATTAACCCATTCTGGTTCAAGTCCGCATTTTGTACCGGCCGGACTTGATTGTTTGCGGGGTACTTATCGCCTAGTTCCGGCAGCTAGCTAGGTAAGATAGAGTCATGATGCAATTCAAGAAAGCTCTTTCTCTCACGTACAAGGGTCTGGCATTAAGTGAATGAACAAAATTGGGTGTTGACAGGTGAGAATCCGTTCACTCACTAAATCCCAGAGCCTTGTATTCCTCTTGTGATTTTAGTCTCTGCTGCAGGCACAATCAGTGGCAATAATGTAGCGCTGAGATAGTACTGCTGTATACCTCTTTGGTATGTGGGGGGTAAAGCGGCATATTCACGCAATGCTATATAGGTGAGGTATCAGATTTATTCCCGTTTCTGGTGCTGAAGGTTTGAGTTCTTCTAGGGCATCACATGTTGGTTCAAATATATATAGTTGCCTAGGTAAGACCCGAGTATGTGAAAGGCAGCACCTCGGCGGGCTTAGTTATCGGAAGAACATTTGGAAGAAACCTCGGATCCTGTGATGTTTCTGACTACTCCATCGGCCTGATATCCTGGTAATGACTAGCTAGGCCCTCCGTGCTGAACGGGGGCATAACTAAATAATAGAGCGCGAAAGTGATCGGGTCAACGTTTTATTGAGGAATGAAAATATTCATTTTTAAGGGCTTTGAGTGCCTAAATCCACTGCAATGAATAAACAAACAGGATTTCTAGGATTGGGAACTTTGTAGCAAATTGAAGTGTTTTTCTTTCAAGTCGTAATGTAACTGGCCAGAATATCAATTCAAGAGCAAATCTGCCCAGTCAGTCGGTTAATTATAGGAGCTATAGATAACTTCATCTTTATTCTACCCGAGCCCTAGGTACTTATCGCCATTCATAGATAGAGAAATGAGTGACGAGATTTCTTTGAGATTCAGCCCTTTAAAACTAGGTTCAATGCCCCAAACACTAGGTCCCCAAGATGAGTATGCAGCACATACCTAGTCTTTGAGCCCCTTGATTGATATCAATTTCGATCACGATACGGATGTTCTTTCCGGCTTCATATAGATGGTCGAGGTTGTTTCTGATTGGCCAAGACATTACGAGTGACCGACAGTGATCAGACTCTTCTGGTCCAAGTTTATGCAGTGGCCTCTCATGAGCTATTACTTTTTGTGACAAGTAAACATCATAAAGGACCCGTGAGACTTCAAAACGGGGCCGGGGTGGTTGCGGTTGAGATTGAGGAATGGGATGTGATGGTGATAATACTGAGGTTAACGTTAGCCGTATCATATATAATGAACAGCTGATTTGCTAGGCGATGTCGACGTCGAAGTCATCGCACAGGGTAAATATATGTACAAGTACGGTTGGGTTGAGCTAATTATAATG
The DNA here is from genome assembly GCA_024713855.1 of Morchella sp. 2016-41. Taxonomy (NCBI): domain Eukaryota; kingdom Fungi; phylum Ascomycota; class Pezizomycetes; order Pezizales; family Morchellaceae; genus Morchella; species Morchella sp. 2016-41. Next base: position 114,272 of record JAMGZD010000001.1, on the reverse strand, counting down.
GCTACGGGTTTTAATCTTTTTCTCGTGCCCAGAATTTATACATCTTGACACGGTACGCGGTTCGTATCTCTCGATATCTTTCTAGCTCTGGAAGGGGCCAGAACGTGCCCGTATATATACCTGCATGTACGTACTTACCACTAATAATAAATACAAACCTTTATCTCTCCACTGACTGTACGTGTGCTTTTAGGAAAGAAACATCACCTATGGTCAGGGCGAGGTTCGAAAAACATTCTGGGGACCCACCAGCTGCAGGAGGGGAATCAAACAGCAGGCCATGATGCGGCCGATCTGCTGGTGCTTTGAGGTTAGAACTCTAATTATGCATGATATTAATATATTTGATAAAGAATGAATGAAAGAGCTTAAATCTCAGACTTCGTTATATCTGTGTGCGAATCACTGGCTATATGTAGATATTTACGATGCTTCTCACAGTATTAGAAACAAAATACGTCGCTGATTGAATTCATTCGCAAAATACATGCATATACATAATACATAGTTAAATTCAATTCATTTACCCCCAAAGCGGAGGTATTCAAAACGTAAAGCGTGAAACATAGATCATGAACTCTGATGCACATTTCAGAATGATGAAAACCATAATTCCCGTTGAACAATGAACCCATCCACATGCAAAAATAGATTAAAAAATACAGTTCAAGGAAAGAATAAGACATGATCATTTCTCATTTTCCTACGGCCTTCCCTCCGAGAAAAGCCATTGAGCAACTTTGTCTGTAAACCCCCTCTCTTTTGTGACCGATCCCAGCACACTCCCCAATGCTACGAGGCCCAGCGCTGTAACAACACTGAGACTTATCATCGACCAACTAGTTCCTCGCTCTGGGACAGGCGGTCTAGGGCTGGTAGATCGACTGGCCCTATCGCTTTTGGAAGAATATTGAGGGAGAAGGCTGGGTCCGTTGGAGTTGCTTGTGTTTATATTGGATATCTGCTTCCGGATGAAATCGAGATCTGACTCCATTTTTCCGAGACGGGGACCTAGTTGTGAGATATCTATGGTGAGTTTTTGCTGTTCCTGTTCTTGCTGTACATCTCCCGTGTCTACCAACAGATTGTGGGATTCAAGTGATTCGAGAACCTCTCTTTTGAAACAACTAATGGTTTCTTGTAGCTGATCAAGAGTAACTGTTGTTCCGCTAATTAAACTTGGCTGTGGGTGGGAGTCTCCAATCTTGATACTGCACTCATATTCAAGAATCTCGCGATCACCAGTCAAGTCCGAAAGTCGCTCGGAAAAGAAATCTTCCTGGTAGGTCAAAGGTGTATCATTTGTGTCCCCTCTGCTGGAAGGGTCATTAGACATTGGGATGTGGTAAGTACTTCCGAGTTCCGATGCAAGATTGTCAATACCGAGCGAGGCATGAGGCGCAAGATATTCCAGGGAATCCTTTCGTCCAATCTCCTGCCTTTGCGGTGTATCCATCCCGAATTGTGTCGATTTTGGTAAGGGTACCTCTTTTGCGCTTTCTTCACTCTGCTTCTTGGTAGCATCGCTGGCATCCTCTGTATAGGCATTGTTTGAAACATCCTCATTCGTTATATCCACATGAGGAAGACCGTGATCCAAACGGCTTTCCTTGATTTCTTTGCCCGGAGTATCTTTGAAGAAATTTGATGAATCGCTCTGTCCTAATGAGGCTTCGTCCTGTTCAGCCGCGGGATCAATCTTTCGTTCTCCGGGGAGCTCATCTTTGTTGGCTCTATCAGAATGGCTAACTCCAGCAGGAATGCCAAAAGCCAATTCTTCCCCTGCCGCTTCACCCGTCGGTTTATCATTGACTCTCTTGAAATCTTGCGGAATTCCCTGCTCGTGTGCTGAATCCTCCATCAACAACTCCTCAAAAGCTTCCTCCATCTCTTTGGCCGCCTGGCCGTGTGTCAAGTTTCCTTCAGTCTCTTGGGCTTCCTTATCCGCTGCGGTCTCAGTTGATGCTTCCTTTGCAGGGGCATGGTGTCCCGATGCCCGAACATCAGTGCCACCCTCTCCCGGATTATATCCCAAGCTACCACTCATGTCGACGTCTTTGAATTCCTGCATGTCCAGTGCTGTTTCCCTTATTGAAGCCTCTGCCGATGGATCTTCGACATCGATCCTCGTCTTGTCTGCTGAGTTCTCCACCGATAATTCCTCCATAGGAGCATGATGCTCTGAGCCTCGGTCATGATCATCCCCCTTCCCAGGGTTATATCCGATCTCATTGTCCACATCTATTACTTTCAATTCTCCAGTTTCAGATGATACCTTCTCCACCGACACCCCAGGTGACGTTTCTTCCGTGACGTTTTGTAAATCTTGAGAAACCTGTTGTCCGTCACTCTCAGTGCCGGAAGAAGCCCCGAGAACTACAGCTTCAATGGATGACCCATTGGCGGGAGCTGCAGCATAGTGTTGTGTCCAGTGATCATGACCATCGCCCTTCCCAGGGTTATACCCAATCTCACCCTTAACATCTATATCCTTAAGCTCTTCTGTCTCTGGTGCTGCGTCTTCCGCTACATTCTTAGGCGATGCCACCTCCACGGAACTTTGTACTTGCTCAACTATCTCTTGACCAATCTTTAAGACTGGTTCCTCATCAGTACCCCTGGGCTCCTCCGCTGCAACCTCCGCCCTTGAATCTTCGAGAGAACCCTGCGCCTCTTTACTGCCCTTCTCCTGCGTCGACGCTCCGTCTGGCGTATCACTGGCAGCAACCTGGGCATATGTAACCGCCTTTCCTTCCATGCCATGTGTTGACTGGCCCTCGAGCACATTTGGTATTGCTGCAGCCATCTCCTCCCCGCACGACGAAGCCTCCAATAATTCCTTGTCAGCATGCTGGGCCGAATTCTTCGTTAATGGCACCACAACAGGAGCGTGTGCGTGTCTAGCTGTCTCCTCCGCCAACGCCTCGCCTGGAGATTCTTCAATACCACTCTGAGCACCGTTTGTCGAGTCTTGCATTATTGGCTCCGCGGGAGCATGGTGCTCTGATCCTCGGTCATGGTCATCACCCTTTCCCAGATTGTATCCAATCTCTCCACCCTCAAGGTCGATATGTCTTAATTCCCTTGTCTCGCGGTCTACTTGGGTGTGTTGAGGACCTATATCTTCAGGGTGTAAATGGTTGTATTTGAGTTCTTGGGTTTCCGCAGAGGTACCGGAGCGTGAGCGGCGCTTTTTATTAGCTGAGGAGGCTATTTCGGGTGGCATGGAGTTTGGTGTTTTCGTAGACTGTTTGGGATCGCTTTCATTCTCGTCCTCCTCCTTCTCTTCTGCCTTCTCTTCTTCCTTCTCTTCTTCCTTCTCTTCTCCCTTCTCTTCGGTTGCTTGTGTTTGCTCTGATACTTCCTTCTCGACTTTTTGCTTAGCCTGCTCAATTTCACCGTTGTTGTCACCGCTTCCGGTCATCCGGGATGCTGGTTCGGCTTCTACACTGGTTGGCACATTATCTGTCCCTTCCTCCTCCTCCTCCATCACAATTTGATCATGAATTTGTCCGCTCTCAGTCCCTGTAGGCATTTCTTCATTAGGAGAGACATCGGTATTTTCTCCCTCGACACTTTCACGCTTACCACTCTCCTCAGCCTTCGGAATACCTTTTTCGACGGGCAATGGATGGGTCTCTAGTAACTTATTGTCAATGGATGCGCCAACACCAATTGAGCCAGCAGGAGGTTTGTCTTCAGTGGAGGGCATAGGAGAATCCGAATGTTGCAGTGGTGTTTGAGGAGGAGTCGTGACTGGTTCTTTAGAATGACCAGTGCCAGAGGCTGCTGCTGCTGCTGCTGCTGCTGGCTTGCTGGGCTTACTCTTTTTATTTTTGTGATTTCGTTTTCCTTTCCCCATTGTTTTGTGGTGTGGTGTGGTTGGTTAATTACCTGGATTTCGAAAAGTTGCACCGGCCAATCGAAGTGGGAGATGTGAGATGCGCAACAATCTTTTGGTGGTTGCAGGAAAATTTTGAAGGACACCACCACGCCGTTGTTGGAAATTCGGATGATGGTATTATTACACTAGTGGCATGTTTTTGACAGGCATATGACGTCTTTGGCCACCGCTCAATCCATCAGCCTTGGCGCGGGGCGAGTGATTGAGATTGAACAAAAGGAAGTCGGAGGCAAGTACATGTATCTGCAACATTGGCCCTTTTATCATCTCAACTGAAATTCACTCGCGCGGGACCCAACGGAGCCCAGGTAATAATCCTACTGTTCATTTTGACTGTTCATAGTTCATAACTAACAAAAGGACTATTCTCTTCTCCAGGCCAGGAAACGTTTCTTACAATTGACATTTCAGCTTCAGGTGACGGACGGACGTTCTACTCCAGGCGTGAACGAGAAAGAAAAAAAGAAGAAAAAACATGGCCATTTTCAACAATACTTGAATCAAGCTCAACTAGCTTGGCCTAGACATATATCAGCACAGCTCAACTACTCAAAACGAATGATACTCAGAGGGATAGACTTACTTAAAGATGGGCGTTTACTCTGACTTGGCTGCCTTAGCCCTCTGCAACCTCATGTCCAACCTCCTGGCCCTCATAAGATCCGCATCCTCCCTCAAGAATGCCTCTTTCTCCTTTTTAGCCTCGACAGACTCGAATCCACAGCTCAGCCCTCCTCGGAGACCTTGAAGTTCTCCATCAGGCCTCTTGTTGGCCCCGCGAATAGTTTCGAACTTACCGCCTTCCGGGATCGGAAGCGGGTGAACAAAGTTCGGAGGATCAAGGCTGGGGCCAATCCCTGCCTTCCATGGGCGGAAGGTATTCTTTGCAGTGGTCAGTGCAACGATGGCAAGAATGCCGGTGACAACACAAACGGGTTTCATCGTGATCTTTGATTACGATAATGATCAGCCAGAGATGAATAGGATGGTGGATAGAGTAAATCAAGCGATTAATTGAAGGCTTTTGTGCACGCGGTGACAAGTCTTTTTCCACTTGCAATTGGGTTTCTTGGGATGAGAGGTTGAGGAGTGAATACCTTCGTGAAATAAGTTTTGAAATGAATGTGGGCACGGTCTGGTAATGATGGATTAGAAAACTGTTCCTACTTTTGAGAAAACAAATCATACTATGAAATTTAGCATACGTACATCTATTTAATAGAGACTGTGGTAACAGTCCTGCTGTCGTTTGTGAATTCGCGGAATTCTGTGGTAAAGAAATATTTTCTCGGAGGATAACGTGGAGACGAAGCGAAACGTAAACGTGTCACCTGTTTTCATTGGAGATTTGACGCATATCTAATTCTGGCATCATCAATTCTCACTTGGAGCTGCCACATTCACCGTCATAGTGGCTGTGCGGTGCTAACTGACGATTGATAATAGACATAGTACAAATGTAGCATAGCACTGGGCGCGACCGGCGCCAATAGGCTTCGGGTCTAAATACTTGACATATAAGTATGTAGGTTACGAAGCGAGATCGAAATTTAACCTCGAGAAGTCGATATTTATTAGAAAGAACTCAAAGTACGCATGCGGTACTAAAAAGGGGTACCATCGCGAATTTACTACGATATTCCTATACATGTTTATTAATTAATGATTAGCTACATATATATATATACTTGTAGCTATCCTTTAAACCGTCGACCCACCAAAAAAAGCAAATTTGTGTGGCTTTACTAACAAATCTTCTTATCTTTCTAGCATATCAAATAATAGATCTCCCATATAAATTTAACCCTATATTACTGTGGGTCAGCAATCGACGGGTTAAGGGATACTCCATTTCCCTGCTCGGCGAGATCCCTATTGACCGAGAACTGCGGTCCTCCACCACGTAAAATCTGGCCGCCGAGCCTGCAACCAAGAAATACATGTATTTGCATATGAATCTCGCTGAGTAGGGTTCTCGCTGAGCAGGGAAACGAAATATAGTGGGGCAGTTGTTATAAAAATATGGCATTCTACGTACACTGGCATGAAAAGGCAACCTCGACGTCCTGTGCGACCAGGCGTCTATTTGCATTAATACGGTAACACGCGCGCTGTAATTACGCTATATCATACGTATAGCTTATGTGAATGATCATTCATGATCAAAACTCCTACGCGTGGGTCTCGATCTCTCTATCAATTCAAATCTGAATTTTTCCCATTCAAAAATTTATGGGACGTTGGCATGTAATGCTACATGCAGCAGAGAACCTGTAGCTACATGTACCCAAGTTACATGTAGTGTTAAAGTTTGGGGCAAAGGCGTAAGATCACTCGATCAGGCTCGTGTTCATTCACAATGCTAATATTGATTACATGTACGTGCACGTGTAAGTGTGGGACTGGGAAATATCTATGGCGTGGAGGTGAGTTCTGGGACCGCCAGGCCTCGGTAGCTAGGAGTCGAGTGATTATAGAGTTATGTAGTTATATTATATACAGCGGTAGGTAATAAGTGATGGAACAGCTGAGACCTGTTTTAAGTAAAACGCCACCAACATACGGTGTTTGCAGGTATAACCGTATCTCAGGGCGTTCCATCACTTATTCCATCACTTATTCCCTGTCGCTGTACAATACATGCACATATATATACTTGTACTGACACGGCAAATCTTTAAAACATATACATGTACCTATCTAAATGGACTTACATGTAGTTGTATTTCGGGCATTACACTCACATAGCTTACGCATACATGTATATACCGGTAATTGATGAGGTTGAATCGTTCAATGTAATGTACATGTCAGATCAAGCTAGAGGTCAAAAAAATCCATCTCTACAGTATGAAAAAACGGGGTGGAATCACTACCATAGGACTACGGAACATAATGACGAATACCGAATTAAACCGGAATTGTAGGAAGAATACTGTACCAATGCCGTATTCTTACCACATTACTAGCGTATTGACGAGAATACCGTAGTGATCCCACCCCCCTTTTATAATTTTGGTACTGTATAGTTCCTTCCATATATATACGTCTGAATCAATGTAAAAGAAAAAGTCCGGACGACCTCGGGGTACCGCTGTTTGAGTTTTCGAAACGGCTAAGGTAAGTATATTTATACATGTGTATATCAGTTTCATGCAGAATTAAGTATACATGTAATAATAAATTTGTTGTTTTTGTTTAGCATAGAAAATGAAGTTGTAAAGGTTACATATATGGATTGGCGTCGTTTTCCGATCTTACGTTGCAATTGTGGTTAAAGCTTACTGTATATCAGATCATCCCACTAGTGAACGCAAATTACCCATAATCCATAATGCGCGCATGTACCGATTAAATCCGTTATGCAGCATCTCAGCTTGGCCAGGTCGGTTTCTAACCCGGTCTTTCAATTGTAACCATCAGTAAGCCGGGTATTTCATGCTAGCTAACGAGCCGATGGTTATCTTAACCTACTGACAGATTTTCATCTAGGGCCGATCAAAAGATATGCCTACCTACATATAGTCGAATCGTTCTGGAAGGGTGCAAAAGTGGCGCGAAGTCGTACCATTATAGAACGTTTGCCCTTATAGCTATGGCCGGGGTAGTTACAAATGCTATTATAGCCCGTGAACCCATATCCTTATATACTTACAAGCGGAGTGCGACCTCATTTCCATCTCTAGCTCTCCTTATAGGTAATCTGTGATTTTCAGCTCCATCTAAGCCATACCATGAGCAGCTTTAGTACAGCCACCCATCAAAAGTGTTCGTGATTCGGATTTAATTTAATGTGACATGTCCGGCCCAAGAACCCCAACACAGCAACACAGCAACAGTCAATAGTGGTCAAAGTCGGTACTAGACATCCATGGTATTTTTATTCTCTGCCACTCACTGGATACAATTATATAGATACGTTTTAGCTCCCCAATTTGACCGTAAATTCTGGTAAGCCACATCACGCACTGACCAGCTTTGATGTGAATCACAATCACGAACACTTTTGCAGAGTGGCTGTATGTACGTGTAGTTCATGATAAAATGCCATCAGGGAAATCCGATGAGAATACAGCTGTAGTTCTGTCAGTGTTTGTTTGATCTTTTATATCCGTCTATGGCAATAGATAGACGCCTTTTAATGCCGGTTCCCTAGGCCTTCCATCACTGGAGTAGTTCTTTGTCTACTTGTGTAATTAAGGGCCCGCTCGGAGAACTTCAGATTATTTCTTCGGATTATTGGACAGACTCGATTGGCAGGTAGCGAAAATGATAATTATAATATTCATAATCAGTGGATAATCTACATGTCAGGATATCTGTGTTGTGTGTGAATAATCACCTCCCAAGGTGGTTGTTTTCTTGAGGGATTATTGGGATAATTGGGAGATCTGAATGTTGGATTATTCAATTTCACGAACAGCATAGATTATTATGATAATCCAAAAGTAGATAATCCGTCAGATTATCGCCAATAATCTAGATTATTGGGTTATCCGAACGGGCCCTAAATGATATGCAACCAATATTAGAAATAGTAAGCAACCAGTAGAAAACGTTCCTGGTGACGATGAGGAAAACTAGAGTATAGTTTCGACAAGAGGCACGTACCCTTATCTCTTGGGCTGTCAGGCCGAATTGCGATGTGTTACCGAACCCAATATGACCAATGTGCTCAGTTAAACGTAGTTACTACTGTTCATTCTCTCCCTGGCTCTAGTGTATCAGGTGGAGCTCTCTGGCGTATGGCAGTATTCCGAAGGAGAGAGTGAGCACTCGGAGCGTTTATCGGAGAACATTAACTATATAGCGCGATGTTCGAGAAATAAGCGTGGCTTAAGGTCGTTACTTGAGTCTCTTGCTACAAAATCAATTGCCACTCAAGTTTAATTACAGTACACTCACCCACTATCGAAAACCGAGCCATAGGAGTCTGGTATACCAAAAAAGGGAGGGAAAAAGGTTCTTCCGCTCAATCCTATCGATTCATCAATTAATGATACTCGCGGCGGGGAATGTTTGTCATTTGGTAAGCAAGCACGTACACAACTTGGTGGTAGTTGGGCCGGGAGAATTGATGCAGGGCATTTCGCGGTTCAAGTCGGCCCTTTGGGATCGAAACGGCGGTGAATACAAGACTCAGTGGGCCACACTCCGAACCGATTGAACATTGGCACTTATTGACCCAATCATTGGCTACACCGCACTCACTCACAATCATAAAACATCACTCACCTTCCACGCCACGTGATATGATGTCACCCATGCATCCCTAATCATGACTGGACATAGGTAATAAAACAGAGTGTTGATTACCTTGATTACCTCGATTGGCGCTGCGGAGCTGCAAAGTAAGCAGCGTTTTGGCTAGGTTGTCACACTCGTATCGAGGTAGGTATCAGTTGGGTGGTTGAGACAGACAGACTAAGTTTGTTCCGAGGATGCCCGCCGGTCAGGGTAGACTCGACCCCACGAGCCTCATGATCAATATATGTATGTACATATGGTGGTGTCAACACTTGTATGTTACAATAATTAACTGTGTGCTAGTGTCATCTTGAAGAAAAGGAGACTGCAACCACTATAAGTATAATATACGATATGCAAGCATATGGTTCGCAAAATATCTCAATCAGACGCCGCTACCATAAAATCTCCTCGCTTGCATAAAAATCCAAGTAAAGCGTGGCGATCGACATTCACCGCGCCATCAGACGGCTGCGGTGAGATGGGAAATTTAAAGTTCAATATGGATTTAACAGCACGATGAGAACACCGAGATCCGGTGATTTGTGATTACCTACCATTTCTTTCTTGAGGTCTGAAGTCTGCAGGGAGCAAGAGATAACCATAAAATCCCACCGAGGAACAAATTCCCGCTCCCGTTCCCGATCGTTAGATTAAGCAATGCGTACATGATGAATCGCTGTATGTATGTATGTACATACTACATACCTAGCTACATTTTTCTTTCTTTCTTTCCTTCTTTTCCTTCTTTCTTCCCTTTGGCAAAACAGACCAATCCTGAGTTTGAGGTTTGGGCGTTCAAGATGAGACTGGTCGGTGGCCTCGGAACGTCATAACTAAGCTTTATTGCCAACGCTGGGCTGCGCTGTCTCCGCCTCTCGGATCGAACGGCACCGCATACGCCTCCACAAAACAAGCCTCGACAGCAGAGATGATGGCTTTTTTGCCGCCTTGGCAATTCTTGGCAATATAATCCAGGTCCTGTAGCTTCGGGATCATTGGTCATTGACAAGGTTTGGTTTAGTTATCGCACAAAATCTCCGACAAAAGAAGTGAAAAAAAAAGAAGAAAAAAGAAAAAAACTCACCTGTCACCTGCATAGAATCCTCCTGCTACCCACCCCTCCTCCCTCCTCCTCCATCCGACTCTCGGAGCTCTGCTTCGGGATACAGTGACATGTAAGTGGGTTTGGCTCTATCTAATCTAGCCCCCCTGGACCCATATCTAGCTTCCCAAATTTCTTCTATACACGCTCTCGGTCTGGTCTCCGGGCGTAGACGTACCCAGGTACGTAGACCACTGTGTTCCAGTAGGTAGGTACGCATATTTACTCATCTATCCTATAGCAGATGGATTCGAAGGGGCTTTTTCTGGCTGGCTGGCCGGTGTGCTCTCCGTTCTCGCCCGTACCATCCCTTTGCAAGTACTCCATGTTCCTCCGGAGTGGATAATACCATAGGGGCCGACTGGTGTCTTGACGAATGTGGGAGAGAAAGAGGAATGCTGCTTTGATTTATGCAGCTGAACCGTATCTTGATATTCACACCGCAAGACGCCGTTTGCTTATATGTACTTACTGGAATTCACTTATTACCAGGATGCTGTCTAACCCCATGTACCTACTCCATGGGCGATTTCACCCTTCTCAGAAAATATGACCGACGAATGAATCTACTGCATAGTCAGCTAGCTGTGCAGATCAATGCTCTTTGGCTTTGACCGTGACTGGACTGGGCCATGGATAGTTCTCCACATTGATGTGCTCAGGACCTTCCCTTTCCCCACTGCCGCGTCCCATCATATCATGGGGAAAGGAAGCCACCGCAAATGGGCTTTTCTGCTCTTGCGTAATCCTTATACTACATGTATGTATACTATGGGAAAATAAGAAAATATACACAATAATAATCAAGCAAATAAGAGGGGGTATGCACCGTCTGGGTTTCCCCTGCACACTTGTTTCCACATCCACACACTTTATTTTACCTGTACCGCCGTAGCTTGTCAACCGTGATCGATTGATTGCACTACCAACGGGAATCCGCAACACTGCACAAAAACACCTTTACACCCTCAGGGCTCGGCTATTACTCGCCAGTTTCAGGTCGCTTGCGGGACTTGGCGAGGTCGAACTTGAGTTTCCTCCGATCCTCCGCGAAGGTGGCCGAGTCAGTTGAGCTATCGTGGGCGGAAGCATAGGTATCTACTCTACTCTACCTACCTGCATGTGGGTTGAGTGGGTACTCTACATAGCTTACTTGTATGTAGATGCACCAGCTGCCTTGAACTACCTGCTTGTAATTATTATCAATCCCGCTGCTTATCATGAATACTGATTGCATAGTTGCAGATCACTTCGGCCTGAATATACCTCATTTGTCTCAGAACCCGTCAACGCTATAAAAATAAAATATATATATATATATACAGCTACTGTTTCCCTCTCTCTCTCTATCCTTCCTCCCCTCCTCACTTTCATCTGCAGGACAGCCTTTCTCTAGAGGTTTGCCAGGTGAAAGATCAACATATCACAGAATGGCGAAAATGAGTGTAGGCAGATATATTGCGACCAGAGTCTCAACTCTCAAGCCGCCGGGCCATGTTCCCCCAAATCCATTTACCACTCTAAGGTCATTGAATCGGAGACAATGGCAATTCTTCCTTGTTGCGTTTGCTGGTTGGACTTGGTAGCTAATCCCCCACCCCGTATAACGCCATATGGGCCCAATTACTGACGTGCAATGGTATTATAGGGATGCATTTGATTTCTTCACCGTCTCTTTGACCATCACACCGCTGGCAAAGGAATTTGGAAAAACCAAAGCCGATATTACCTGGGGTATCACGTTGGTTCTCATGCTACGTTCGATTGGTGCCATCACTTTCGGTTTGGCTGCCGACAAATGGGGTCGCAAATGGCCGTTCATAATCAATAATGTTCTTTTTATTATCCTGGAGTTGGGAACCGGTTTCTGTCAAACGTAAGAGGATCCTCTAGAGTTGCGGGATGTCTGCGGATCTATATTGACCCTTCTTTCCTGCAGTTATGAGCAATTCCTCGGTGTGCGTGCACTCTTTGGAATAGCTATGGGTGGGATCTACGGAAACTGCGCTGCAACAGCCCTTGAAGATGCCCCTATCGAGGCCCGTGGTATACTTTCTGGAATGCTCCAACAGGGTTACGCATTCGGCTATCTTCTCGCCACAGTCTTTGCCCGCGGGCTTGTCGACACTACCTCTCATGGATGGCGCCCACTTTTCTGGTTTGGCGCATGCCCACCGCTGTTGATCATTCTGTTCAGAATGTATCTGCCAGAAACCAACTCGTACCTAGAGCGCCAGGCGCTAAAGGCAGAGAGAGCTGAGGGTGTAGAGGGGATCGAGAGGGTCATGTGGAAAGAGGCTAAGATTGGCTTGAAGAAGCATTGGTTACTGCTGATCTATATGGTATTGTTGATGGCAGGGTTTAACTTTATGGTAATAATAATAATTATATATATGCCGAGCATTCGGGCGAGTTACTTGGTGCTAACATCACGAATAGTCCCACGGATCCCAAGATCTCTACCCTACCATGTTGGAGAACCAGCTCGAATTCGACAAAAACAAAGTGACCGTAACCCAGGTCGTCGCCAATCTCGGCGCTATGCTTGGTGGTACCCTCATCGGCTATTTCTCCCAGATGTTTGGTCGTCGCCTTTCCATCATTGTCGCCTGCATCGGCGGAGGTGCCCTCCTTTATCCTTACTGCTTCATCAGAAATGACGGTGTAATTGGCGCCGCCTTTGCAGAACAATTCTTCGTTCAGGGTGCGTGGGGTGTCATCCCTATCCATCTCGTCGAGCTCTCTCCCGCCGCGGCCAGGACTACCATTGTCGGTTCCGCATATCAGCTTGGTAACCTTGTCTCCTCGGCGTCCTCGACGATTGAGGCGACTATGGGTGAAAAGTTTAGACTTTCTGGCGAAGGTACCACTGCTAGATACAACTACGGATTGGTCATGGCAATCTTTATGGGCTGCGTCTTTGCCTACGTGATTGTATTGACATTCATCGGCCCCGAAGCTTTGGGCAGAGACATGGCAGAGAGCACCATTGCCGAGGATCTTGGCGATAGGAAGGGAGAATGGGAGGATGGCGAGAAGGCCGGGGCGATCGAGGATGAGGGGAGAAGAGTTCCTGTTTAAAGATTCTACGGACCGGTTATGTATATGTAGGCTAGCTACTTGCTTTATGAGATTATAATGGAAATGAATCATTTCTCGTGCCAAAGCTTCAAATTGTTCAGCTCGAAAAAGGTGCGTAGGATGACATTTATGTGAGTAATAGTTCATAATTTATGATGGATCAAAGTCAGTCGGCCATCAAACGAGAGCTCGTTCCTAGATCAACATCACCGAGCTCTTTCCCAAACCAACTTCCCCAAGCTCTTAAGGTGGGGTTCCACTCGCAATTAATCACACATCATACTGCTGAGCTTTATAGAGGTAGATCTAGGTAGAACCTACATCGTGTGATATCGAGAATAATTGGTTTTATTGTTAGCCCGCTTGTACTATTTACAAGAGGGGAGCGTGTTGTTTTGTCTGCTGTACGTACAGCGGTGGGTAATAAGTGGTGGATCGAACGGGCTAAGACGGAGTGATACCAGTTTTCACCAACATACGGTGTTTGTAGGTCAGGGCGTTCCATCACTTATTACCTGTCGCTGTATATTGTATAATTAAGAGCAGATAACCTTTTCATACGTACGTAGCGGATAAAGGGTTGAAAGCTGAAACAGAGAGTAAATAAGGCGATAGCTTGGTTATTCACTTATTTAGATCTATATCTTCTGGTATTAAATGTGAAAAAATATAACAGTGCGTACCATGCCTGGAGTTAAGGCTGTTTACACGAAATAAATCTGTTCCGAGTTGATCTTCATAAATTCTCACTCGCCAATCCATCATGTAGTAAAGAACTCTCGCTCTCGCATAAGGGGATTCGAGTGACAGCCCATGAACGTCTTTTGTTTATTTTTTTGAAACTTGGGCTTAGCAAGGGCTGGTCAGTTATGTAGGGGCTTAGGACATTCAAAGGAATTTTTGAAACACTTGTCTACATGTAATCAAGCATAACGTATCTCATTGGGTAATCGACCACCACCGGGAACTCACCCGGATGAGGAGTTCACGATCACGATTGTGGGAATGAACAGCCTACAAGTAAGAGAAGGCATGAGTGGACTACAGGAATACAACAAAGGACGAAAGGGCGCTGAAATCATGACAGTAAGAGGATGGACCTGGTTCTGCCTTGAACCATCATTTTTTACAACAAAGCATAATCTGGCCGGAAGAGAAGGGGCAAGAGATCTTTATAGGGCCAAGGCAATAAGAAGGGGCAAAAAATGTATCATTAAGGCGGAAAACATAAAGGCAAGGGATAGGGATGCGATAGCAAAGTACAATGGGAACTACCTGGTAGGACCCGAGGGGCCCGGGGGAGAAAGGGAGAGGATACAAATTGTAATAGAGAGCGAGTGAGATGAGCAGGTGTATTTTTTCTTTTCCTTTAGTTAGGTAGCGGTGGCGGAGGAGTGCGAGCTTGCTGAATGCCCTTTAGTGGGTGTGGCCAGGAGTTAGCAGGGTAGTTCTGGGGGTCTGATATTGCCATAGACTACGGTCTGCATGCAATTAATGAGTTAAACAAAAAAAAAAAAAAAGACCACCACCGGGAAACCGCTCAAGCAGCGGTTTGCCCCTGCTCGGCTTGATATCATGAAAATAAGTAATTTAGGTAATCAACTTGAGTTGGCAAAAGGTTTTTCTACATAGTCAGGGGGTTTTCTAGAAGTTGTGAAGTAAAAAAGTAACCTAACTACATTAGCAGTGGTGCTGTCCCAAGGTACATATATGTGTGGAACAGTGTAATCTTGGGACACTGATTCGGTTATTATCAGATTTACCGGGTGCAAAACTATTAAATAAGCGGTCTCATTGGCTTAAAATGAAGATATGTAATCAATGAGACTTGATATACATACAATACCAAAAAACGGGTGGGGGTTAGTACGGTAGTACTACGCCCATTCCATAAGATTGGGTAGCGCTCTGGTTGCCGGGCGAGTAAAACCGCATTTCAGTAAATATTCTGTCAATACCGCACTACGTAGTGTGGGTGGTATATCTATACTGCCCTACTACTTCCGCATGTCTCAGAATCAGGCATTCTTGTTTCATGCACCGAACTATCAATTCTCATCTTCCTAAGATAGGCCTTGAACAATTACATTGTAGCTCTATGGTGATGGTGATGTTGATGGTGATAGTCATGATCGGCAGCTTAAGGTCCTGGCACTGGACCTGGACCTGGACCTGGCGTACTGGCGCTGGACCTTTACTGACATGCCGGACCTGCTCCAGGTCACGACGCCAAAAGTGTCAAAAATATATTCCCCCAAATGAAATGATGCCGCTGTCCCGAGAATACCTCATCATGATAGCGCTACCGTAGTACCATGGCACCAATCCCTAGTATACAATACACCTATGGGTTCACCAAAAACATGAGTTTTCGCACATCTTCAGGTTAGATACCGAAATGGCCAAACTCCCTATATAACCCCATTGCTATATATGAATGCAACCTAGAGCTAGACACATGTATATACTTCGAACCTATTCCTCGAGGGGAATTTAGTTTCAATTACCAACAGTTACTAAATGTCTGTTTTCGCGGGCAGAACTTACTAGGGAAACATCCTAATAACTGAAATTAGTAATAGTAAATATCTCTACTCCTATATGCCCAACGAGCTGGTTCGAGAATTATTAAAGGGAGAATATATGTCTATGTACCAATGTTTCCTGCCAGGAATCTAACCGCGCTTAGGAAACCTCTAGACAAGGAAAACCCCGAGGAAGTCGTAGCTAGTATATCAGGCAGGATTTGTCGACCAACTTGGTGGTATGTCTAGAGCCAGGCCCCGGGCAAAAACTTCGACCCCGTGAATCCGAACTGTACAATATGATGAGAGCCTACGCTCCTTAGTTAAGAGAGGGCCATGCAAATCCAAATAGGAATCTTGAAGTGACATCACGCAAATTAAGGGTAATATTTAACCTTTTGTAATCTCGATCGCTTTGTAAGTCATTCTAGCTGGTTACAGATCGGTGCGAATGTTCGCC
The DNA here is from genome assembly GCA_024713855.1 of Morchella sp. 2016-41. Classification (NCBI taxonomy): domain Eukaryota; kingdom Fungi; phylum Ascomycota; class Pezizomycetes; order Pezizales; family Morchellaceae; genus Morchella; species Morchella sp. 2016-41. The sequence continues at coordinate 97,950 of JAMGZD010000001.1, read as the reverse complement.
CGTACTTACCAATCAATGATACCATATACTCTCGGAGCCCTGTTACAATGTTGAGTAATCGGTATATATACAGTGGAGTCTCGATAGTAGCATTCTCGATAATAGCATATCCTCGATTGTAGCATATAGTTGGGCAATCCCAAACGAGTCGGTACGGGCAAAGTTGTTCTCGATATAAGCATATTCTCGATAGTGGCACACGAAAATCCGTTCCCGACCATATGCTACAATCGAGACTCCACTGTATATGTGTAGGTAGCTATGTTTAATTAATGTGGTCGATTGTGAGGCGGGGAGATATAGAGGTTTTTAGAGAGGTACAGCGAGGCCTCCACAAAGATGAGATATAGAAAAGACTCAAGCTCAATTGTAACCCGATTGGTGCAGATTCTACCATTTTGAATGGAATCTCTTCACAAAGGCTCAAACAAATTCACACCGCTAACCCCAATACGTGTAGTTCAAAATATGGCAACGGAGGTCCGAAGAACCAACACTATAGGTTTGATGACTTCAGCACAACTTTGTATTTGAAATCACGGATAAACCATAATCCGATTAACGTGTGATACCTGACAGGCATGACTGGATTCTGAACCAGTGGGAGAGCGTTGATAAAACCTGTTTTAAGGTCGGTAGAGTAGTAGAAACCGGGGAATTATCCGGAGCTCCCCCGGTACCGAAGCATTTAAGCGATGGTGGGATAGGGCTGGTATGAACCCTTACAGTTTATCCATTGGTAGTTCAACGTCAATATGAGGACTATATCCATCAATTATTAAGCTCTGTATGCATATGATGTCGGATTCGGGGCAATTGTAGACGGTGGAGGAGGGGGGTCAAAGGCCCCAACCACTGAAGTATATTATGCGTATATAAACGTCCATTGCGTCGGTCCCGGGCTACTTTATCCTCCCAACCTGACTATTAATTAGAATATCACATCGCTACAATCATGATGTTCTCTCGATCTCTAGGGTTATTAGTTGCAGCAGCAGCCCTTGTGACAGCAACACCTTTCAAGAACCACGGAAACTCCACAGTAGCTCCCACCATCACTATAAAAAATGGTACTATCGCAGGCAACTACCTACCGTCCTTTGGCATTGATCAGTTCCTCAGCATCCCTTTCGCTGCGCCTCCAGTTGGTAACCTCCGTTTCAGACATCCCCAGCCTCCGAGCAAATGGAACGGGACACTCGATGCCACGGAACATGGGCCATCATGCCCCGGCATTGGGCCGTTTTCTGAAGGGCGGCCATTAGACGAGGACTGCCTAACCTTAGATGTTGTCAGGCCTTCTGACGGGGGAAAGGGATTGCCAGTTATGGTCTGGATTTATGGAGGAGGCTTCTCGGGAGGAGCGTCAGCGGACCCAAGATACAATCTATCGTATATCGTTAATGCAAGTGTGGCCATCAACAAACCTGTTATTGCCATTGGTATCAATTATCGGCTGGCAGGTTTTGGGTTTTTGGCTGGACAGGAAGTTTTCAATTCTGGAAACTCAAATGCTGGCTTGTTTGATCAGCGACAGGCACTAAGATGGATTAGAGAAAACGTGGGGGCATTTGGTGGAGATAAGGACAAAGTTACTATCTGGGGCGAGGTATGTTTTGTTGTGCCCCTGAGCTCGAGGGCTGTAATTATTTATACTAACAATCTGAGGCAGTCGGCGGGGGCCTTTTCGGTAGCGTATCATCTACTTGCAAATAATGGAGATAATGAGGGGCTGTTTCGGGCGGCAATCCTGCAGAGTGGATCGGCAATGGGGCCCTCTTGTAAGTGAACTCCGAAGAGTATTGATGTAGCTAACAGGTGGTAGTGTATTCGTTGGGCCACTATGATGAGATGTATAAATCTGTTGTGGATATAGCTGGGTAACACACTTTCCCGCGTCGATATATACGACAGCGCCCTGTGATTCGTGTATTGATTTCCACCAATAGTTGTGCAGATACATCCGATCGTCTCCAGTGCCTACGGGAGGTCCCTTACCAGCAATTGTTTGATGCACTACAGCCACAATTATACACATGGACACCGGTGGTTGATGGTGATTTTATTCCGGGCTGGCCGTTAGACCGCATGGCAGCTGGAGAGTTTGCGAATGTGACTATTTTGATTGGTGCAAATACTGTAAGTTTGCAAAGAAGGGTGGATCTATTGGCTTCGGCGAAATTTAACGTGATATATATACAGGATGAGGGAACTGCAACGTTCTTTGGCCCTAGGGGTATCATCAATACTACAGAGGACCTTAGAAACTATCTTTTGAGTGCGTCACTCTCCGAATCCCTAGAGTCCTTAGAATCCTTAGAGTCCCTAGAATCCCTAGAGTCCCTGGAATCCCTGGAATGGAATAATGCAGTTCTAATATAACTGTTCTAGAAGGCTCACAACTACTCCCGGCCTTAAGTCCTTCTTCGGTGGAAAAGATTCTGGAATTGTATCCAGACGACCCCGCTCTCGGCTGTCCTTTTAATACTGGGTCTGAGAGATTCGCAGACCAAGGATACCAGTACAAGAGGTCAGCTGCTATAGCTGGGGATTACGTCATGGATGCGGGTAGGAGATACACATGCGAGGCTTTCGCGAACAGAGGAAACAAAGTTTTTTCGTACAGGTTTGACCAACCACCATGGGATGGTATTTTGAAAGACATCGCAGAGGTGGCTCCTGTGTATTCAACCCATTATGCGGAGGTGAGTCGTCTAGGCCAGAATTAAGGGTTGGAAAATAACTTGCCATGCCATAGATCGGCTTTGTCTTTAACAATCCTAGTACAAACATATCGACATATGTGGGGCCAGATCCGGCGGTGAATGCATTATCGCGCTTAATCTCGAGGAGTTGGATAAGTTTTGCTCATGATCTAGACCCAAACAACCATGGAGGTGAGTGTATATTCTTTCGGTTATCCAATAGAACCATCATTTTCACTGACGTCGTCTCCTAATATGATGCAGTTCAAGGAGCCACGAAATGGCCTGAATATAAGTCTTCGTCGTCAAATATAGTTTTTAATTCGAATAGAACTTATGTGGAGAAGGATGATTATAGAAAAGAACAGTTAACGTTTTTGGGAACGTTGTGGAATGAGGTGGGATATTGATTGGATATTTAACCCATTGGGTACATGTATGTATGTTGGTTCGTGAGGAGCCGTGGCAGTACCACCTTAGTAGGTACAGCTACCGCCGTTTATGTAGTTACTTGTATAATGTACCTACATACATGCATGTACTTGTAATGATAGGCCGAGTTCAATTGACCACATACTGAGCTTATTGTTAGCTTATTCTGTCCTTAAGCTTTACAAAGCAAGAAACCTCAGCCCATCAGAGAAAAGTAAGGGGTCGATATTCTCTTCGTCCCCTCGTGTGTATCCTAGGAGCTGATCGATATCAACACCTTTAGGCCCTCAGCCTCATACAGTTATTCCGACATCCTGTGTTGAAGGAACGCGTGCTGATAGAGGAAACGATTGAACCAAGACCGAAGGGGAAGTAGAAGCAGAAATCAAAATCGAAATCGAAAACGAAAGGTACGGACATACATACATGTACATGTGTGTACACGATCTTCTTTCCTGTCAGGTTTAGTAGGAATATTTGATGTTTAAGGTTCTAATTCAGAATGTATCAGGAAAGCCTCAATGTTTACCAAAATATTGCCGTATTCCATATTTGTTATATTATTGGCAGCAGATGTGGGGGCGCTTTTGACAAAAAGGTAAGTAAACATCCCCGTTGCACTATGTTGAGGGCTGTATGGACGTCTCTCGCGAATTATCTCATCACATCCCCCGCTACCCCACAGTTTCAATTCCCCGCACTGGCTATCCTATCATCGTTGAAGCTCTCTTTTATTTTCTTTTCCTTCTCCCTCCTCATCCTTCTGCTGTCTTCATCCCTAATCGTGGCTCCCCTTCCTCGTCTTTGTGCGCTGCTTCGCCAATTCCCCCGCTCCCAGATCCTCTGCAATCAAACTTTCCGTGCTTTACCATCGAACAGGTTACTTACAACTCTCAGCATGGGCTCTTATCCGAATCCGCCTCCAGCTCCTAGATTCACCCATACTCCAGAGACGCTGAAGAAAGACACCCATCGTATCATTGAAATCTCGCGTAAGCTCGAGGACACACTTGCCGCAGAGATTACCCCAGAGAGTGCTACGTTCGAGAATGTTGTTAGACGTTTGGCTGAAGATGAGAATTACGCGGGTCTCGATACTGCCATATTGGGTTTCTATCAGTATGTCAGCACAGATAAGGCTCTGCGTGATGCTAGTAGCGAGGCCGAGAAGGAGCTTGAGGTTGGTAACCATCATTGCTGGTAGGAGGTGTTCATATGGCTGATATCACGCATTACTTACTAGGAATTTGGCATCGAATCTTCTATGCGTCAAGACATTTACAAGCTGGTTTCAGCTGTTGCCACAAAGAATGAGACGAACGCCTTTGGTTTAGACCCAGAGTCACTCCGTCTCCTAGAAAAGCTGAACAAGGATTACATCAGGAACGGTTTGGCTCTTCCAGAAGACAAACGCGAGCGTTTCAAAGAGATCAAGAAGGAGTTGTCAACACTTGGTATTGAATTCTCAAAACGTCTCAACGAGGAGAACGGCGGAATTTGGTTTAGTCCAGAGGAGCTCAAAGGCGTCCCAGAAGATGTTTTGGGTGGTTTGAAGAAAGGTGAAGGGGAGAATGAGGGAAAGCTTTGGTTGACTTTCAAGTATCCTGACCTTTTCCCGGCCATGAAGTATGCAGTCAATCCAGACACGAGGAAGAAGATTTTTATTGGCAACGAGAACAAGTGCAACGAGAATGTGGCAGTCTTTAAGAAAGCCCTTGAACTTAGAGATGAGAAGGCCAGGCTCTTAGGATTCAAGTCCCATGCCGAGTTTGTTCTCGATGCTAAGATGGCAAAGACTCCTGAGAAGGTTTACGAATTCCTTAACGACCTGCGGGAGAGGCTTATCCCCGGTGGAGAGAAGGAAATTGCTCGGTTAAGAGAGTTCAAGAAGGCAGACACCAAGGCGAACAATGTGACTGATGATGGCCATTATTACCTCTGGGATCACAGGTAAGGTAGCTTTTGGAGTTTACAGTTAGGACAGAGTTAACAGGTTTGATACAGATATTATGACCGTATGCTTCTTGAGAATGAGTACAAGCTCGATGCTCAGAAGGTTGCCGAGTACTTCCCTATTGCACATACAATTGCAGGAATGATGAAGATCTTCGAGACACTATTTGGGCTGGAATTTGTTGAGGTCACCGGTGACGAAAAGCATGTCTGGCATGAGGATACCAAGCAGTTCCGCGTTTATAACGAGAAACCAACGGACGGCGCGGAGCAGGAATTTGTTGGATGGCTTTACCTTGATCTCCATCCCAGGGAAGGGAAATATGGACATGCAGCCAACTTCAATCTGCAACCGGTATATCACTATCTAGGCGCCATTGCGAGATTGTTTACTGAAATGGTTAATGTGTATAGGGCTTCTTAGACAAGGAGGAGAAGAGACGTTATCCTGCAACTGCCCTTGTCTGCAACTTCTCCAAGCCAACAGAAAAGAAACCATCTTTACTACAGCATGATGAAGTGGTGACCCTTTTCCATGAACTTGGTCACGGTATCCACGACCTCGTTGCAAAAACTCGCTATTCACGGTTCCACGGTACGAATGTCGTTCGTGATTTCGTGGAGGCACCTTCTCAAATGCTCGAAAACTGGTGTTGGACCGCATCGGAGATAATCTCTCTTTCCTCACACTATGAAACCGGCCAGAAGATTCCCGAAGATCTTGTCAAGACCATCATCAACACCAAGCATGTTAATGACGCTCTCTTCAACCTCCGTCAACTTCACTTTGCCTTCTTCGACATGAAGGTTCACACTTTGCAGGCCCATGAGGATGTAAAGAAGCTTGACCCCACTATTGAATATAACAAACTCCGCACGGAGATCACGCTCTTGGACCCACCACAAGGGCTCGGTGATGTACGTATAAACTTGGTCTCCAGTCGGCTTTTAGCAATGCTCATAATATCACAGGACTATGCCCACGGTGAAGCTACCTTCGGACATCTCATGGGCGGGTATGATGCTGGTTACTACGGATACCTTTGGTATGTGTATTCTATTTCCACATCAATGCTATCGGTATCTAATCAGATGTGCAGGTCCCAAGTATTTTCAACCGACATGTTCTACTCGGCGTTTAAGGCAGAGCCGATGAACGGTACCCAAGGAAGGCGATACCGCCATACTGTACTTGAAAGAGGTGGAAGTCAAGACGAGATGGAAACTCTCAAGCAATTCTTGGGCAGAGAGCCTAACTCGGATGCATTTTTCGAAGATTTGGGACTCTCAAAGAAGTCATCCTAGACGCATTCTCCAATGTATGTAGCTGGGCTTTGGACAGATGATTGCTGGCTGAATGTACTGCTTTCGTGTTGAATAATCCAATGGGCGATGATGCTGCAGAGTAGAATAGTGCCAAAATAACGTATGTGACGGTAACAAACGCCCAACAAACCCCACAAACGCCTGTTCTTTCATGTGCTCCAAGCAAAGATGGGCCCAGGGCTCACCAGCCACGCTGGTTGAGTTGAGGCTAACAGTGTTGGAGCCAAGACCAGAACGGGCAAGGAAGCAGCGGCTAGAGACGGAATGTCGCAATCGATCAATAATAATAATATCGTGGGGTGAAGCTAAACCTGCATTGCCCGCTCTGCTCTATCACCCCCACCCTCTACTCTACTCTACTACCTCTAGGTACCAGCCCCTCCAAGAGATTACCTCCCTCCCTCCCTCCCTCCTGCTTTCCTGCTTTCTCCACCCCACTCAGCTTCTTACACCAATTCTACCAAAACACCCAGTATCCTGTCCTCACCAGTAATGTCGGCGCAAAAACCCCTCCCAACGCTCCCCACGAGCTTCCTAAATAACATCACCGAGCACATCGGCGATACACCTCTCGTTCGCCTCAACCGCGTTCCCCAGAGCCTAGGCATCAAAGCCACAGTATATGCGAAATGCGAGTTTTTCAATGCCGGTGGCTCTGTCAAAGACAGGATTGCCAAGAGAATGATTGAAGAGGCCGAGAAGGAGGGAAAGATCAAACCTGGAGATGTGTTGATTGAGCCAACCTCTGGAAATACGTTTGTTATTCCGTTTCCCTTGATATGTATGAACCATTGGGCTAATTGTGTGATATGAAGTGGTATAGGGCTGGCTCTGGTGGCAGCAGTCAAAGGATATCGCGCAATCATAACCCTGCCAGAAAAGATGTCCGCTGAGAAAGTCGCTGTATTGCGCGCTCTCGGTGCAGAAATTGTTCGTACACCCACCGAAGCAGCCTACGATTCTCCGGAAAGCCATATTGGTGTAGCAAAGCGCCTTGAGAAGGAGATCCCGAACTCCATCATCCTAGATCAATACGGAAACCCAAACAATCCTTTGGCTCATGAGCTGGGAACTGCGGAGGAGATCTGGACTCAGACCGGCGGCAAAGTGGATGCAGTTGTTGCCGGCGCGGGAACTGGTGGAACCATTACAGGAATTGCAAGGTAAGATTTTGTGTCTGCCCCCGCCCCCCGCTGAAACCTTTTTTTTTCTTCTTTTTTCTCTTCTTTCCTTTTTTCGGGGTGGGTGGGGCGGGTGGGGGCGGGGATGGCGTGATTTCAAGAGTTAACAGGAATTTGTAGGGGTTTGAGAAAGCACAATCCAAATGTTCTCGTTGTGGCTGCGGACCCGGTCGGTTCAATTCTGGCAGTCCCTGCGTCTCTCAACAATTCACACGAGGGCTACAAGGTTGAAGGTATCGGTTATGATTTCGTCCCCGAAGTACTTGAACAAGGAATTGTGAATACTTGGATAAAGACTACCGACCGCGAGTCATTCCTCTATGCCCGTCGTTTAATCAAGGAAGAGGGCCTTCTTTGTGGTGGCTCTTCTGGATCTGCGTTGTCAGCCATGGTCGATGCTGTCAAAGCAAACCCGGAACTCAATCAAGATGGAAAGGTCATTGTTGTTATTCTCCCTGATTCAGTCCGTAATTATCTCAGCAAGTTTGTCGATGACACCTGGATGGAGAACAACGACTTCATCCCCACTCAAGAGATTGAGCAGGCCCGGGAAACTCAGCAGTGGCAAGGTGCCAAGATCCAGGATCTAAAGCTGAAGCCTGTCGTTACTATTCGTGATAACGCCACTGCCGAGGCTGCGATCGAGATTATGCGTGAAAAAAGCTTCGATCAGCTCCCAGTCCTCGGGAAATCTGGAAGGCTTGTTGGTCTGGTCACCCTTGGCAACTTACTCAGTTACATCTCACGGGGATGGGCTACCAGCCATACCACTGTCAGAGAGATCATGTTCGATTTCACAAAGATCAAGGAGATTATTGGTGACCCGAATGAAATTGGATCTGTTAAGCCCACAACTACTACTGCGGATGGAACCAACGGTCCCCAGTGGAAGCGAAAATTCGAAGAGATTACTCTGGATACACCCTTGAGTGCCCTGAGCCGGTTCTTTGAACATAACTCCGCAGGAGTTGTCACCCAAAGAATGGATTCGGGAGAGGGCTTGTCCGTTATTCACGTCGTTACCAAGGTTGATTTGCTTTCGTTCCTCGTTAAGGAGGGGAAGAAGGAGAAGGTCACAATTTCTGCTTAAGTTTCATATTTTTTTGGTTCTATGCATGGGTATCGGGGGGGTATCGGGCAGATGGTGAACAGGGCGCTTTTGATTTAACTTCAACGTTTTTTTTCAGGCTGAGGGTATTACAATGGGGCATGCTTGTTATTCTGTCTTCTTGTGTTCTTTTCCGTAATTACTAGGAGTAGATAGATGGTTTGTTTAGCCTTTAGTTCAACACATAGGCGTACAGGATTGGAAGGATTATATTTAGGGCCACGTACAAGTAAATGTCTCATTACAGTTGTGTGGTGTGCCCTTTTATCGAAAGTCGACTATGATAGAGGGAAATTCTGGTGGGAAATTGTCGGCGTGGAGAGGCGGAGTGTAATAAACCACCCCGGGTTGGATACACAAAGTATCACTCGGTGCTCACGTGAAAATCGGCCATTCTGGTAGATTCTGAGCGCGCTGCATATTATAGTCCACTTTAGGGGGTCAGGGATTGTTTACGCGTTGCCAAACGCGTGCATCACAACACTTCTTTCTTTCAGGCCGCGAGAGCTCCACCGGCCTCTCCCACCCTCCTCCCCTCCTCCCCTCCTGCCCTCCATCCTCCCCCCTCCACCCTCTCCCTCCACCCCACTTCACACGGTTCAATTGATCCACAGAATTCATCTCCCAAAATGTCTGCGCCAGCCAAACGTCGCTCTGCCCGCCAATCCTCTTCACAGCAATCAACCCCGCGCCCCGCCCACAATGTAACCAGCACACCCCTCCCTCCACCACCAGAAGAAGAGAATACCGGTACATCACCACTCTTTTACGGTGGATTGACCTCGAGTCCCATGCCCTCGAGTGATCCAGGTGGGATGAGCTCTCCAACGCCGCTTGAGGAGAGGAGAAATCCTTCCGCCGCTGCGGCAGGTGGAAGACTGGCAGCCATTCGAGGGAGGGCAGCATTGGATAGTGACATGAGTGGGGGTAGGTTTATAGTAGTCTGCTCCTTTTCTTCCATGTAAAATATCTAATGAGGCGTAGGCTCTTCGCCATTGAGATATGTGCCTAGCTCCTCTCCAGAAAGAGACATGGCTACACCAAGAGATGTGAGGACTCCGCGAGCTGGCGCCCCAAGCTCTAGCACAGGAGTATTGAGAAGGTGCGTTGACTACATCATGGTTCAGCTATCCTTACCTTGTTTTACTACATCCTCCAATTCTGCCCTGTATCGCGGTTTAGCACGCAAGCCCCCAACGAATACTCATAGCAATTTAGGAACGCGGATACAGTCGCTAGCACCCCCGCTCGTTCCCGCCGTGGAGATTTGCAATTTTCCGGTATCAACTCTGCTACTCCTACTCGGCGCCGTCTCTATGTTGATGAACAGGGCCTTCCTGTTCGAGGTGCTGATGCTGCACACCCTCCCTCCGATGCTGCGACTTATAGTGCTGGCCCTACGTCAGAAATCTCTGACGGCCCTAAACGTCTCATTTGGGGTACCAATGTTTCTGTGGAAGAGTCTACCCAGGCGTTCCGGAAATTCCTTCGAGATTTCAAACGTCGCTATCGCATGCGCATGGACGATGAGTTTGTTGCACCAGGTCAAGGAGAGGAGCTGGTATATGTGGATATATTGAGGCACATGAGGGCTCTGGGGACAAGCAATCTGAATCTTGATGTGAGAAACCTTAGGAGTTATCCACCGACGAAAAGGTTCTTTCACCAGCTTCTCAATTACCCCCAAGAAATCATTCCAATCATGGATACCTGCGTGAAGGATACCATGCTGGAGATGTTGGAGGAGGATGGTGCGGATGAACAAGAGTACCAACAATGCATGGAGAGAATCTACAAGGCCAGGCCATTTAATTTGGAGAAGAGCGTGAACATGAGGGACTTGAATCCAGCAGGTGGGTCTATCACTCCTTCTTACCCAAGGCCAATTGCTGACAAAGGTGATAGATATCGATAAGGTTATCAGTGTAAAGGGATTGGTTATTCGAGTCACCCCCATCATCCCGGACATGAACAAGGGTATGCCGCGCAATCGAAACCTGGTGTTTTATGCAGCTAATTTCTGTAGCGTTCTTCCGCTGCCATGTTTGTGGACATACCGTCACAGTAGAGATTGACCGGGGCAAAATTGCCGAACCCACCGAGTGTCCGCGCGAAGTTTGCAAAACCCCAAATTCAATGCAGATCGTCCACAATCGCTCCGACTTTTCGGACAAACAGGTCATCAAGCTACAGGAAACCCCGGACTCTGTTCCTGATGGCCAGACACCGCACTCTGTCTCGTTGTGCTGTTACGATGAGCTGTGCGATGTTGCAAAAGCTGGAGATAGGATCGAAGTTACTGGCATCTTCAGATCTGTACCTGTCCGTGTGAACCCAAGGCAGCGCAATATCAAGAGTTTGTTCAAAACGTATGTCGATGTCCTTCACATTCAAAAAGTGGATAAGCGCCGCATGGGACAAGATACATCGACCCTAGAAGAGGAGGTCGCAGGTCAGGTCGCGTCTGATCTTGACGAAGTCCGAAAGCTCTCGGATGAAGAGATCGACAAGATCAAAGCGATTGCCAACCGTTACGACGTTTACGAGCTTCTGTCTCGTTCCCTTGCTCCTTCAATTTACGAGATGGAAGATGTTAAAAAGGGGGTCCTACTCCAGCTGTTTGGCGGTACCAACAAGACTTTCGAAAGAGGTGGTGCTCCTCGCTACAGAGGCGATATCAATGTTCTCCTCTGTGGTGATCCTTCAACTTCAAAGTCTCAGCTTCTCCAATATGTCCACAAGATTGCTCCCCGCGGTGTTTACACTTCCGGTAAAGGTTCATCTGCAGTCGGTCTGACCGCATATGTCACCCGTGATCCAGAAACTCGACAGCTTGTGCTCGAGTCTGGGGCGCTTGTCCTTTCTGACGGCGGTGTCTGCTGTATTGATGAGTTTGATAAGATGTCTGAGGCAACCCGCTCTGTCCTCCATGAAGTGATGGAACAGCAGACAGTCTCGATCGCCAAAGCTGGTATCATTACCACCCTCAACGCTCGTAGCAGCATCCTTGCATCAGCCAATCCGATTGGCAGTAAGTACAACCCCAACCTTCCTGTACCGCAGAACATCGACCTGCCACCTACTCTTCTCTCACGTTTTGATTTGGTGTACCTGGTGCTTGATCGCGTCGATGAGATTGCAGACCGCAGATTGGCGAAGCACATGGTAGGGATGTACCTCGAGGATAACCCAGAGTCCGCTGCTGGCATTAGCGAGGTTGTTCCGATTGAGACGCTCACAGCATACATCTCATATGCTAGACAGAATATCCACCCAAAGTTGTCCAGCGCTGCTGCGGATGAGTTGGTAAAAGCCTATGTCGAGTTGAGAAAACTCGGTGAAGACGTTAGAGCTGCCGAGAGAAGAATAACAGCTACAACTAGACAGTTGGAGAGTATGATTCGACTTTCTGAGGCGCACGCCAAGATGCGATTATCAACGGAGGTTACTATCGACGATGTGTCTGAGGCTGTCCGCCTCATCCGTTCTGCTATCAAGGAGTCCGCGACTGACCCCCTCACCGGACGTATCGACATGGATCTTCTGGGGGGTGTGTCCAACGCCGAAAGGCGTAGAAAGGGCGACCTCAAGAGTGCTCTTGCCAGTCTGTTGGACGAGATGAGCAGAGGCCCAGCAGCAGCCACTGGGGGTGTCAGGTACACAGATGTCTTGAAGAGACTCCAAGAGCAAAGTGCAAAGAAGGTGGAGAGTGGAGAGTTCGCCGAGGTTGTCCGGGGACTTGAGACGGAGGGAGTTGTCAGGGTCAGCGGTGATGGAGCCAGGAGAGTAATTAGGAAGATTAGTACCTTTTAGAGGAGTGGGCCCTTTATATGATGATGATACCATAAGTGTAACCGAAACTGATTGATGATGGGACGTCGCGGCGCAACAAGAGGAAATGGATAAACGATAACTACCAGTTTGTGCGTGCATAGATGGCACATGAACGATGCCCTTTTCTTCTTCGTTTCTCCTTTTTTTCTTTTTTTCACTTTTTTGTTTCCTTTCTACTACACTATACTGTACAGCGATTCACGGGCATTTGGCGAATAATACAGCCGTGTATCGGTAGAGAGATCCCTGCTGCGAGTGACGAGACATGATTTGACAGGGCATGTTCTCACTCTAGCCACGATACGAGACATGGATCCCCTGGCAGGCAGCAACCCAGAACAGAACTCCAGGTTCTTCTCCGTATTATGTTTCACATATGTAGGTATTTACTTACTCTCCATGCTCTACCTAGAGCATATGGCATATGCCTCCATGTGTGTATTATGTGTGTATGCAACCTCACATGTTTCCCCCCCCAGAGACACACGCGCGCTGAATATTCGCTTAACGCTCCCTGCGCTGGGAAATTCCTGCGAGACAGCAAAGTCGAACGGGTATCACACGTGCATATCCGGTAACTGCTGTACGCACATGGAGTATGTACATACATACATACAACACACTGGCAGTGCTCCTATTTCTATTTAGTGACATATTCCCCACCTCATGGCCCTGCGGCGGAGAGGGATTCTGGTGGTGGAAGCTTCCGTTTCCCTGGGACCTTTCGACCCCCCCCCCCCTCCCCCCATGCACGCGTGCTGTTTCCTCAAACATTTACTTCTCCGTGGATATCAAAATCTTGTTGACAGCGCCCCAATCACCATCTTGACTGCATAATTATTATATAGTGTAGGTATACACACATGCCCTAGAGTAGAGTACATACATACCTACATACATACTCCACTATCCGCTATACGCCAAACCCTGTCTGCCGCAACGCCATCTCCCATCAAAGACATGTATGTGTATGCAGTGAAGCATCTGCTGTACGCTCCCCAGGAGCCTGTGGCACGGCCTCCCTCACTTCCGGGCCCAAGCAGTGCTCCAGCAGCTGTTGTTGCTGTTGTACCTTCGAGCTCACGCCAGCAACCTTCGAGTTCACAACAGCAGCCGTCAAGAATCCTACGCAGGAGGTCTTCCTCAAGTCTATCGCTATTGCAACCATCAAGCGCAAAGCAGCGCCCACAGCGAGAGGTGGAGATGGACGAAATGAGTATGCCTGACCTTGCCAAGATCGAGGCCGATTCTTCATTCGTATGTTTCCCACCTGCGAAAGTATGTATGTGTGCGTAGACCTGATGGGGGGGAGAGAGGTTTATAGGAATACAAGGATACTATGGAGATAGAAGACGATAGTCTACAGCAGTCGTGGGTTCCCTGAGAGCACGAGTGTTGTGGGGGAGGGAGGGCGGAGCGGCAGGGCTGACAGAAGTATAGGTGTGAGTTCTCGACGGAGTCTTTGACAGCGAGTATTTATGAGTGCGTTTTGGATGCCTCCATGGTCGATTGATGATGTTGACCTTGAAATAGGTACCGGTATGAGAACGGACGGAGGTACCACGCGTACAAGGATGGGTATGTATGAGATCTACTATGCCATGCCCCCATTTTATCAACTAGAATCGCGAATTGCTGATCGAGGATCGAGGGGGGGGGGCATTAGGAAATATATTCTACCCAACGACGAGGTACGAAATTTAACCTCCACGCCAAGTTGTGAGATGAAAGGATTATATTGACCGTATTCTTTTTTTCCCCTTCTTTTTTTGTTCACTAGGCTGAGCAAGACCGGTTGGCTCCTCCGGTAGTACAGAATGTTACGTCTTGATGCTAATGAGTTTATTAGACTGGATATATTGCATCACGCATACCTTCTCCTGATGGACGACCAGCTCACTTTCGCACCCGTAGGCCCGGACCTTCGGAGGGTATTGGATGTGGGTACAGGTACTGGGATATGGGCCATCGATATGGGAGAGTAGGCCATTTATTCCATTCCTTCCGCGAAGTAGGCGCTGACATGAAATAGAAGATATCCGTCTGCCGAAGTCATTGGGACCGATCTCTCCCCTATTCAGCCCTCATGGTAGCTTCTACACACCTCCCTCTCCGATCATGATACAAGTGTTTATACCTAACACAATACCCCCCCCTCAGGGTCCCTCCAAATGTGCATTTCCAGATTGATGACGCCGAGTGCGAATGGACATTCCCTAAAAATACCTTTGACCTGGTCCACATTCGTCACCTCACCGGTGCCATCAAAGATTGGGAAAACCTCTATACCGAAGCCTACAAGTAGCTACTCACCTCTGATCTTAAGGATATATGACTCCTACCGTTAGTTTATCTGCTGATATACCCTCCCCACCCCCTCCCAGACACTGTAAACCCGGTGGCTGGCTCGACATTGCCGAATACGAAATGGACATCTTCTGCGACGACGGCACCCTCCCGCCCGGCGCCGAAATCAAGAAATTCTATGACCTCATCTCGGAAGCCACTGCCGCCACTGGTCGCGAATTCCACATCGCTGCCAACGTGCTCCCCATTATAGAGAAGGTGGGTTTTGTCAATGCGCACCATAGAGTGGCCAAGATGCCGCTGGGCCCCTGGGCGGCGGACAAGAAGCAGAAGGAGGTGGGGGCGTATCTGCTTCTGAGTACGGAAACTGGCTTTGAGGCATTTGGAATCAGGCTGTTTACGCAGGTGCTGGGGATGAGCGCCGAGGAGGCGGGGGCGCTTTTCAAAGCGGCGCAGAAGCAGGCGGCCAACAGGAAGATCCATGTGTATGGGAGACAGTGAGTGAAAGTCCTTTGGGGAGACGGGAGATGGGAGAAACTAACGGCAGGGTAGTCATCTCTACTACGCGCAGAAGCCACTGGATGCGGAGAGCTAGTTTTGGAGAGGAGGCGGAGAGGTCTGTTGGTTATAGAGGTGGGCCCGCGAGGGGAGCTGTCTTTGTGTGTGTGTGTGTGGTTGTGCGTATGTTTCCGGGCTATGGCTTTGTAGTGACAATTTGATGCAAGGTTTTGAGAGTTGCAAATTCTATCCTCGTGGCGTCGTGGTACCACGATACGCCAGACCGTTTTCCAGAGTTGAAATCCTGTGTGTATGTATGTATATATATCCACCAGGCTGCGGTCATGGCATGCGTGGAATGTAAGCAGTGGGATGCCCTGTGCCAAACACCACCTTGGGTGTAATTTCCTGGGCTGCATGCAGACCTTGGAGGAATGCTCGAAGCCTCGATGCTCTCTCTACGTGCGCAGATGCTAGTTTTGACGAGAGAGTCTCGTGGGAGAATCTGCGAGTGACCAGCCGTGATGCAGCCCTGGTTTTGATTTTGATCCATCTGGTGGCATCCAATCCCCCACGGCTGCGTCTTTGCAGCTGGGGCATCCTCTCTGACCAGCTGCGGTATACACACATGTTATGCACACACATGTACATATATGCATGTATATGGTCCATACCTAGAGTACAATGCGGGTGTAGATGTGTGCTGCGGGGGCCTCTTTCGCTGCCCGACTCACACCTGTGCTGCACCGGGACACGCCCGCCGATCATTGCCGCGGCCCGGCACCAGGGTTAGGGTTCTGTTGTCGCACCCCCCCGCTCCTCCTCCTCCTCCTCCCCCTCCTCCTCCTCCTCCTCCTTCTTCTTCTCCTCCCCTCCCCCTCCTCTTCTCCCCCTTCTCCCCCCCTCCCGCGCTGAAAATGGACATCGCCGCCTTCGCCGCCACCCAGCTCGCCCTCCTCGCCACTGAGCGCAATGCGGACATCACGCAGCAGGCCGCGCTCATCTCGCAGCTGCCCCCCGCCGCGCTCGTCCGCCACGGCCTCGCGATAACGAGCCTGCTCCCGGCCTCGCAGCGCACGGGCTTTGGGGGCCGCACCATCCTCGAGCTCGAGCCCGACACCGCCATCGTCAGCGACGGCAAGATCCCGCCCCACGGCGTGCGCCAGGGCGACATTGTCCGCATCGAGGTGCAGCCGGCCGGCAGCGCCACGAGAAAGGAGAAGAGCGAGCTGAGCGACAGTGGCGTGGAGGGCGTGGTCCACCGGGTCTTTGAGGGCCGCATCGCCGTGTCGGTCAGCCCAAAGAGCGACGAGGGCGCCGGCGTGGACCGCGTGCTGACGGCGGGCAAGAGGCTGTGGGTCGTCAAGCTGGCCAACGAGGTCACGTTCAGCCGTATGGACAAGACGATGGGTCTGCTCAAGGGCATCGGGGACAGCGGCGGCGGCGGCGGCGGCGGCGGGCTGGTGGACGTGCTGTTTGGCAGGAGGGCACCGGCGCTGCTAAAGAGCGGGTACGAGAGTGAGGATATCTCCTGGTTCGACGAGGGCCTCAACGACAGCCAGAAGGAGGCCGTGAGGTTTGCCCTGGCCAGCCCGGAAGTCGGTATATCTCTCTCTCCTCCTCTCCCCACCACCCGCAGCTAGAGCTCTCTCATTGACACCAGCCAGCCCTCATCCACGGCCCCCCAGGCACAGGAAAGACGCAGACGCTCCTCGAGCTGATCCTCCAGCTCGTCACTCCCCCGCCCTCGTCCTCCGGCGAGCCCGCGGCCCCCAAGAAGATCCTCGTCTGCGGCCCTTCCAACATCTCCGTCGACAACATCGTGCTGCGTCTCCCCGCCGCCCTGCCCATTATCCGTCTCGGGCACCCCGCACGCCTCCTTCCCCGCGTTCTCGAGCGCTCCCTCGACGCCCTCACGCGCACCTCCGAGGCCGGCGAGATTGTCAGCGACGTCCGCCGCGAGATGGACGACCTGCTCTCCAAGCTCAACGCCGCCGGAAAGTCGCGCATCAAGGGCAAGGCCCGCAGGGACGGGTGGTCCCAGGTGCGTGACCTCCGCGGCGAGTACCGCCGCAGGGAGGACAAGTGCGTCACGGAGGTTGTGCGCGGGAGCAAGGTGGTGCTGTGCACGCTGCACGGCGCGGGCAGCAGGCAGATCGCGGGCGAGAGGTTCGACGTGGTGATCATTGACGAGGGCTCGCAGGCGCTGGAGGCGCAGTGCTGGATCCCGCTGCTGATGACGAGGGGCGGCGTGCAGAAGCTGGTCATTGCCGGCGACCCCATGCAGCTGCCGCCGACCATCAAGAGCGCTGCCGGCGGCAGAATGTCCGCGCCGGTGCCCGACAGGCCGGCGGAGGTGCCGGGGAGCCTGGAAGTCACGCTGTTTTCGAGGCTGCTGACGCTGCACGGCGAGGGCATCAAGAGGCTGCTCAACACGCAGTACCGCATGCACGCCGACATCATGGCGTTCCCGTCAAAGGAGCTGTATGGCGGGCTGCTGATTGCCCACGACAGCGTCAAGGCGCATCTGCTCACCACCCTGCCCTACGAGGTCCAGGAGACGGAGGACACGGCGGCCCCGGTGGTCTTCATCGACACGCAGGGCGGCGAGTTCCCGGAGGATGTGGCGGGCGACCCGGTAAAGTCCAAGGCGGCGGCGCTGGCCTCAGAGTCCCGCTCCAACGTGCTCGAGGCAAGGCTTGTGGCGCTGCATGTCAAGGCGCTCATTGACGCGGGCGTGAGGGGGGAGGACGTGGGCGTGCTCACGCCCTACAACGCCCAGGTGGCGCTGATATCAAAGTTCCTGCGCGAGACGTATCCGGCCGTGGAGGTCAACAGCGTCGACAGCTTCCAGGGCCGCGAGAAGGAGGCCGTGGTCATATCACTCGTGAGGTCAAACGAGAAGCGCGAGACGGGCTTCCTGAAGGACGTCAGGAGGATCAACGTGGCGGTGACGAGGGCGCGGAGGCATCTGTGCGTGGTGGGCGACTCGGAGACGGTGGGGTGCGAGAGGGGCTTCCTGAGGCGGTGGATGGAGTGGTTGGGCGACGAGGCGGCCGTGAGGTATCCCGATGTGGGGGATGTCCTGGGGGGGTGGGTGGCCGGGCTGAGTACCGTGGAGTAGTAGTAGCTGGAGGGGGGCTTATATCTATGAGATGGCTTTTTAATTGCTTGAATCAATTGCAGTACCTGTATTTTCAGCCTATATCTCCGCGTGAGGTTCGTGACAGCTGTGGTGATGTCTGAGGTGGTAGTGATTTATATGCCGTAGTTGTGCGGGTAAATGATAGTTGGGACGACTTTTTTCCTCATGCCCCAGATGTATAAAACGGCACAGCTCATCCGCCTCCGGTACCTGTGATTACTAAGGAAGCACGAGTCTACACATCTCGGATATCTTGACCATCAGAGAGTACCCTATGTATTTATCTTCCTGCTGCGTGCTTTGGTGATGATGCGCGCATGATCATGGTCGGTCTAGAGTGCCGGGGAACTACTGGCGGATAAGCGGAGTTAAAGGTATCAGACCAACATTGCTCGTGGAGCTGCATCCACAAAATGCTCACCGCTGCCCAGCCCATGACTTGTATGTATGTATGAAAGAGTGCTTTCAGCGGGAACTCACCCTCTATGCTCTTCTGAATAGACTCCTCCCCGTAGATTACAAAGTGAATACTTTTTTATTCGGTAAAGGTTCCGTACCATGCTCTATTCGTGGCCCAGATTAACGTCCATGATCAGATGTATGCTGGGGTTTCAGCGGGTAACAGAGCGAGTGATATTCCATGAACGGGCGATTTCACGAACAAGCAACTATGTACGCACTGTAATATAATGCTTTGTATACATGCAGTTTAAACACCGAGAAGAAGACCGTAGTCACTGCAGTCCAAGTCAAGGTGCTGCAATCAATGCATTACAGACCGTAGTACTGGCTACGGTCTCCAAGACAGGGAAGGCGCTGAAAATATCACCGTAGTAGTACATGTCTACGGTCAACCGTATCAATCAACGAAAACTCTACTAATGTCATTTGCAGAAACACCTGTGGCTTTCAACAGGTGCTTTGTCGATGGATGCTATAGGCCCGGGTGCCTTCCATGCCAAGTGGCCGCCAACGCTCCTGTCAAAGGCAATAAAGTATATACGGCTTTACTCGAGATAGCTGAGTCCCCAAGTAAAAATATTTCGGTGGGGCCATCAAATGCTATCTGGTACCAGCGGGCTTGTAACAGTTGGGGAATACAGTTTCATTTTGGTGGACCCATGGTTTGGCACATACATGTAGGGTATCCTGACTCGATACTTCAGGTATAATAGTAGGATGCTCTTTGATGACTCGTTCCGCTGATACAGTGCGGTGTATTAGAAGGAGCTGGACTTTGGGGGGGAGGGCTAGGGGTCCATAGAAAGGGGCTTAGAAGGAGCACTAAGAAATGTGCTTGGTTGAATATCCCGCATGCATCGAGGGATGCAGGACATTCGTAGAGACAGAGACAGGCACGGGCATGTTATCTTTGAGAGGAGCTGATGTACAGCGCGATGTCGGTGGTGATGAGACGACCCGGTCCTCAACTACCAATTAAGATAGATATTATCTAGGAATTGGAAAACTATATATTCTGTATATGGATTATTGCTCTATCAGCTTAAAATTGCAATTATACGTCCCTGGCATGAGCTGTGATGATTTTGTTGTGTCAAGTTGCCAAAAACGTGCCAAGACCACATATTTGTATGGGATGCAATCAAATCTCCAAGTTGCTCTACTTCTGGCCCATGTAATCTGATTTCAGGGAGTGGCCTTTTAGACTTATTATATTTGATAGTCGATATTTCATCACTTAAAACCTTATTCATTATTAATAGCAATTATACTGTGTGCGGTGGTTGCATTTTGACGGATTTTGGTGTGGTTTGGTGTGGTTTGGTTGCCGTCTCATCACCACCGACATCGCGCTGTACATAGCTATACAACCTTTTCTTAGTCCACGACTCAACACTTTTAGAAGCGGCGCCAGTGGGATTAACCAATATATAGCGACGGTGGTTTAAACCGCTGCTCAATCGAGTGTTTTTTTGCGTGAGGGATGGAGATAGTCTTGCACCGGTGCCGCCGGCAGCTGCTTCCGGCTTGTTTGTAAATTTTATATGGCGAGACACAGACTGCCACAAGTACTGAGTACATGCAGTTTTGGACACGGCATGAGGATAGCAAAGTAGCCCAAGAAACACAAGGGTAAGATTCAAGGTCAGCCGAGCAGATAGGATATTGATTGTGCGGGCAGCCTTGTTGGTGTACTCCCCAGGCCTAGGCAAAGCGTGAATCCAGGGGATCACCCGCCACCTGGTTGTCGTGGGCAGTGCCATTACGGGTTTACACAAGTGGGCAAACATTGAGATGGTAACCATACAAATCTGTGCCAGCTCTAACGAATGATATCATTTGCCATTTGAGGTATTTTCATTTACGCAATAACAGCCGGGAGTGGGTCCAACATGGAATCTGGGACTACCAGGCCTTTGTGTGTGAGCGCGTGTAGCCCGCACAGCTGCTATTGTAAGCCGCAGGCGGCATCGAGAACCGAGTGAGATTTCATGTGCCAAGACACCACCAAGCCCGACACCCATGAGGAAACCGCAGGACTAGAATCGAATAGTGATTTTCGAGTATATATCCACTGAGTGCCTTTGTTTCATGTGAAATAGTGCTGGAGATATTCCCTATTCCGGAAATTTAATGGTCCTTTCTTTGTCCCCTTGATTGAAACCACTCCCGACATTACACGTGACTCGCCCGTTCCTAGAGGATTTACGTGCAAGCCTTATTAGAGTTCACAAAGGCCAAAGGGATTCTCCCAACATTTCTAGCGCAAAGGCCCATGGAACGATCGATATCGAGTCGGGGCAGATCTTGGTATATGCGTTGTAGGCACTGATATAGCACGGGAGGTTAGGGGTATAACGGCTCTGGGTCCTGTGGAGAATGGGCTTTTGTGAGTATATACGTATATATACACGTATTAATACGCCAATTAACACTGTGCCTGTGTCATTCCTTTGTTATTGGGGCACTCCCGAAGAACACTGGGAACATTACAAAGCTTACCTATATATATATATATATAGTATTAGTGGTCTGTCCATGATTAATCCCCACTGTCTCCTCGGTTCACACGGAATGGCAAGCCCTTCATAGTTCGCTACATATTACAAAACCCTAAAGATGACACAATAAGGCAGGACGCATAGGGCCCGGGAGCAAGGCAAACCTATTAGTTTGTGTCGGTACTATGTGTTAATTTGATACATCAAATTGGATTTGAATTTCCAATCAAGGAGTGCACTCGAGAGTTAGCTAAATTAAAGGTCGAAGTTCCCTCTGTGGATTCGGTTTGATTCGGCCTTTTATTGGCAAGCGGTTGTCGGGGTAAATATATCAAGAGTTAGCTTCAAGCTCATTTTCTGCTGAATACGCTGCATGTCCATAGGTAGGTGGAGATTCAATTACTTCTGTCTGGCTATTCCGAACGGGTGTAACGCCCCGGAGACATGACCCAAAGTTTGACAACCGTTCTTGACATTCTCAGCAAACCACGGGGCATCACTCCGTACACGCGACCTCTTTATTTTGGTTTCAATGGTGTGGGGGGTATGCCAGAATGCCCTTTGGATTAGGCGCCAGGTGCACGTGTATACGTAAGGTATAAAAAAGGTTTTCACGACCAAGGAAGCTCTGGGGTCTGTTATAACTGAACTAGCTGGGTACATATATATGCGTTGGAGCCCAGTTTGTATCACGATACTGTGTATAGAGGTAGTCATGATCATAAAGCCCTCGCGATAAGGTTACGGATATAACTTTCGCTTCGTCTGTCTATGCTTGGAACCTATGGTGGAGCTCGCTTTATAAGGAATAAGTAGCGTGTAGGTCTAGATCTCGGCTTTACACTGATATTGAACGTCGACTGTACCCTGGGCGAGGAGATGGCTGTGTGCAGTGCGTTTTTTTTTGGTGGGTGCGTACATCGTGCTAGAAATATTCAAAACACACGGGCTGCCATATATATGCTGCCGGGAGAAAATACGCGGATAGACACAGTGAACTGATTGATAGGCTTACCCATTGCCAGGCCAGTAATAGATACATGGTGCTTAGAGAGGTAAGCTGGTTGGGATAAGATAGGTATAGATTCTCTATTTCTCACCCTCCATCGAAGTTTGAAAGCAGCGCATTGGCAGTCACCGGAATAAATGACATTAACGTTATATAGAGCTAGAGATAATGTCTCACATTCATGACGATGAATTCAGTGATCTGGAGCATCGAATACCGCCTTTAAATAAATTCAATTAAAACTCATATTAAAAAAAAAACATCTATCGCACGAATGGGTCCAAAGTCTCAAAACCACCCAGGTTAAATATTCATCTGCAACTTTCCAGGTCTGACTTTCTCATCTTGAGTAATTCACTACACACTGCTATGCGCGCCCATTGAAGTTTTTCGCAACATCTGCTTGCCATTCGTGTGCCTTCTTCACCCGCTCTTCTTCCTTTCTCTTCTCGTTTTTGTAGAAATTATTTTCCCTTTGTTTATACCACTCACGCTCCTCCATTGCTTTCTTGTGCTTTTTGGGGTCCATGGTCGCATGCACTTTAGCAGCCTGGGCGCGTTCCAGGTCCTGCTTCGCCCTATATGCGACAAGTTGATTAGCTCTGAACTTTGCCTCTTCATCCGGCGGCTGTCCTCCGGCGGCATCATGCCCAGGTGGGAAGATTGTCGGCTTCTTTTTATGCTGGCAGTGGCCATGCCGATGTCCTTGATTCTTCTCAGCTTCCTTGCACCGCGAGCAAATATAATCCCGAATTCTACTAGTGACTGTCTGCACCTTGCAAGGGTTATATCGGCAACCTTCACTCGTCGGGAGACATTCCTCGGCGAAATGTCCGCAACTGAATTGGCAGTGTTTGACCTGGCACATGGTTGTTATTGCGTTGGTTTATGCTGGGCAAGACCTGTTGAATGCTTATAGGCGTATTGTAATGGTGATATTGATGCTTTTGATGCAGTCGTATGTGGTGGTGTTGAGGGGCTTTTATAGCTTGGTAGGGACATATCATACCACGATACTCCTTGAATGTGCACGAGCCTTCGGTGGATTCATGTTGAATTCTATGGCACTTGAAACAAGTGGAGAGTCAAGCTTTACAGTCTCTGATACCAGCCAATCACTTTGAAAAGCGTTGATGATATGTTTTATTTGTGGTTGTGTTGTAGCTTGAATCGAGGAGGGTACTGATGCGGGATAGAATTTGTGGGGCGGGCGTGCACGATATAGTGGATTTGTGTTGAATAGTATGGAACTACGACCGCTAAATTTTAAACCAGTGCGTATAGATCTAGGAATACAATATATAGATAATGGGGCATACCGGAAATCCGTTTGTGGGTGGGGCTGGGTGAGAACGGTGCCAGTTTACTGCTGTTGATATCATCCAATATCTAAGGAATCGATCTAGACCCAACACTTGGATTCGCGGGTCTTTAATTTAGCAGTACGGGTTCTGATTTGCAGCCGGCGCTGTATTTACGGAGTACTAGTAGTGTAGCGCGGGGCAGGCTACCCGCCGTGATCACTTAGTTGCCGTTTGTCTTGGAGTTGAACAAATGGAACTACATGTAGTTTTGCAGAACCGAGAGGAGTATACAGCAAAAGTGTTTATGATTTGGTTTTAATGCCAGTGCGTAGTGTGGCGCTCCCGAAATGTTGATATCTTTAAAATACATAATATAGTTCGTGACTGTAGATAAAGAAGACGGTCATTGATGTTATTCTTCGAGCTTCGGGGGTTCAACAGGCCCGGTAGCATAGTTGAATAATGCGCGCCCCGCCAGGGTATCAGTAAGACGTTTGCCAGGTGCCAGGGGAGATGGGGTTCGATTCCTCTCGAGGTCTAACATAACCCTACAATCACAATTATCTAAATACCCTAAACCTCATTCTGTATTCAAGATTTCCAAGGAAAACGGTGACTGAGTGGTCAAAGGGACTGGCAGACCTCGTGCGAGACCTAGTAAGCAAAGACTGCATCGGGGATAACCTCTTCAGAGACTTGAGCATGTTTCTCTAATTGAACTCTCACTACTAGTACTGGTTGATCTGTGAGACCAATGGCGGGTCTTCTCTACAGTTTACATGGAATAGCAGAATTCTCCTTCCAGCTAAGAGAAAGACGGGACTTGAGGAGAGGTTGGCCTGTAGAGTAGGAATATTAGAATAGCTTTGGGAGGATGTGTGAGCGGAACCTCCTGTGACACCCACGTGGTATATATATGCGGGTTGCTCCCCGTGAACGCCACCCATTTGAGGGTGGGCATATACAGCGCTGCAGCCGGGCGTTTTCACGTCTGAATAAAAGTCCCTACTTATCTTGAGAATTCAAGAACTCAGCCGTGCATGGACACCGAAATTACCCCAAGTATTAGCAGCGACGTGCATAGGAAAAGTGGTGCTGCAAAAGTCTGGGCTGAGTTATATAGCATGCCTTTGTTTCAAGTCTGGCTGGTGTAGACAACACTGGGTCTGATTGTTGATTACTAACCTGCTACGTTCACAAAGAAATCCAATTTCCTGTGGTCTGGGGACAAAGAATCATTGTTTTTCTTTCAAGGCCTCGGGAGCTATAATACCATCGACAGCATCGTCGTTTCGTTACTCGTGGCTAGTATACCGCTGAGCCCTCCCAGCAAGTCCAAAACCTCTCACGCTACTCGGATCATCAACATCGACAAGATAATTATATATATATATAACAGCTGCCGACTCCGAGAGAGAATTATAAAGAGAATCAAATAAGCAACCCTCTTTCGAGTTTGTCACCACTCTAATGGCCGCCCTTGCCGGTTTTGTCCAGAACCAGTGGGCTGCCCCTGTCAATGATGCGGACTACTACCAAGATTCGAATAAAGTTGCAGCAATGCGCTACCAAAGTATCTGGCCTGTAGTCGAGGCTCTCGATACACCCGAATGGCTACGCATAGAAATGGATTACCATACCTATCGTTGGGCACAACTGATGAGGGGCATGTATACCTTTGGGCACAACCAGCTGGCATATCGCAGGCTGAGAGCACTTGGGACCGTAACCGCAGCGCAGGAAACCAAGAGAAGGAACGAGAGGCTACGACTGAAGAAGGCCTACAATGAGCTTGTGGCAAGCACGGTGATGCTCTACCAGAGGGTGTGCCGGTTCATTGGTAACGACCATCGGGGCAAACCTTCTAGGATGAATCACAACTTTGACCCCGACTTTCTCCTCTGGAGTGTAAAATGGTTTGACTTGATGAAGACATATAAGTGGAAAGATGCGATAATGGAAGGTAGGACTACTTATCGACGGGAATTCAAGGTTGGGCCGGCTTATGTACCTCCGGAAGGGGGATCTTGGCGCGACCTCAACAGGTTGTAGATTATTCACGCTTCTCTCAGAGAGAGGAATAGGGTCTACGAGGGAAAAATATGTGTGATAAGGAATTGATGTGCTGGGTGCTCGTCTGGATGGGTAGCTTGTGTTCATATTCGTGCCTCATGCACGAGATTAACGGACTTGGGGATGGAAGGATATATCATGGGTTTCCGCAAGTAAGCGTTCCTACATTCACGTTGCGACCAAAGTTTGTATGGGAATGCAACTTCAAAAGCGTACTTCTCCACAACCACAAGGAGATGGAGCAAATGGATCTTAAATATGGATTCTCCGGTAGTGACAGTATCTACAGCTAAAATGTCAGTTCAAGAGTGCGGCTTTGAAATTTTGATGTTGTTAGGTTGTTGTATGGTTACCATCACAACGTTTGGTTACTTGTGGAAACCCGTAATATACTTGGTACTATAGATATAGGTACGCCTCGATCATTATAGGAAGCTTGAAATTCACTTTATTTGCTATTGGTAGCTGGTGTCTTCTGTAAATATCGGCTTAGTAGCCAGACGAGGTTTGAAGAAACTCAAACTCGCTAGCCATTAGCCCTCCTTACATACTTTACAATGGTGGAAACTAGGGTGTGATTAGAACAGTGGTAATATGATCTGATAGTAATGCGGCCTTATAATGAATACTACGATTTCAAGTTGGTACCGACGTTGTGACGTGGCGGGTAGTGGCATAACGAGGGATAAAGAAATGGGTAGAAAGTCAGAGCTATCCGGGCTCAAAATCAGCTACAACTTAGGTGACTTCCTTGACTATAATAGGACGGTTACGCCCCCTAGTAGTAGGAATGGAAACAAAGATACACGACTGAACCTGTTCGGCCCAAGAGGGGATATGAGGATAAGGGAGACTACACAAATTGTTTTTAGACTCAAGTTACTTGTTGCTTTTAGTTTATGGATGGCGGTGGATGTATGTAGTTCTAGGGCTGCGATATTGCTATAAACTACGGTCTGCATATAATTAATATAATGGTTAAACAAAAACAAAACAAAAAGTCCTTACCTATAATACAGAGGGTAGATCAAGGCCTTATTAATACACAATTATTGTGACTAAAATAGTCTATATAAGATTATATAATATATGCTGATACTACTATGGCGTACTGCTCTTAGGGCTCGTACCATAATTTTAATAAAATAGAACGGTTCCTTGTCGAGTGATAGTACATGATGCACAGCCGCCTACATGTTTTTTTTGTTTTTTTGTTTAACTCATTAATTACATGCAGACCGTAGTCTATGGTAATATCACACTGCCCCAGAACTGCCCAATCTCCTCCACCACCTCTCACAGTACCCGTACCGTAAACACTCATAACAGTTCATAACGAGACATGACATGCAACCGAAAACAAATGAAACTGAACCTGATCATGTTTCCCCTTCTTCTTGCCTGTCCCCAAGTCCTCCCCACCCCCGCGCCGCCTCTCTTTCGTCTTCGTCCTTCTCCTCGTCTTTCTCCCCGTTTCTGTCCCTCCACTTCGCAAATTCTTTCCAAATCTACAGCCGTCTACATGGCTGAAGGACGGAAGACGCGCGATTCTAGAATACATCAATATCGCAGCAGGGATGATCGAGCGAGCTTTTCATAGGGCCCTTTTCACACTCACGACGGCGAGCGATCCTTGCACGTTATTTGTCGTAGATCCGAACCCCAACTAGTTTATCGGTGAGTGAGGGGCTGCCATCAACATCCACCAAAAGGAGTGCTAGACACTCAGCTACGTTGTCTCTCCCACGGTAGAAAATTCATCGATAGATGCATCTATAATGCATCACAATCTCATTTCCTCAAAGGAATTCACAAAATGGAGACACGGAAACGGAGAAAGAGACGAGGAAGAAGGAGAAGAGGAAAGGAAAGCGGTTCAGGGATGGGGCGGACTTAGAGACAGAGAGGGAGAGCAGGCTGATTAAATGACTTTCCTTTGTTATGTTTGCTTTGTGGTTACCATGGTACGGTTATTTGTGCGAAGTGACGGATGGGAACGGGCAGTTCTGGGACAGTGTGATATTACTTTAGACCACGGTCTACATGTAATTAATGAGTTAAACAAAAAGAAAGAAAGAAATATCTCATTTTGCCAAGAGTTCAATGTATGTATCAGGAAAATAAAAATGAAAACAGTTCCGGGCTTGAACCTGCCTGTACTATTATGCTTGTCAAGCCCACACCCTATCGCCTAACCTACATGTATTGGTTGATATACTAGAACTGAGAACTATACCAGTAGGTCAAGAAGTTGAAAATCATCAGTAAATTATAAAGTAATCAATAAGGTCGTCAACAAAACCGTCAGCTAGACGAAATCATAGAGGCTTCGACACGTTTATGCATGAATCGGTGTATTTAAACACCATTGTATCAGGAGATGCGTTTTTTGCACCGATAGAGCCTGTGAAGGCAGATGCAGGCCAAAAAAGAATTAGTTTAGATGTGAAGTTGAGCATCTCCCCGACGTCCCTTATATATACAACACCCAAAACAAGTTTAATTCGTAAAATGAAAGATTCAACATGATATGAAATAAGACGATAAAACGGCTCCTACGATCATACAGGCAGAGGCCCAAGTCCCAACATATTTCTATTCCTTGAACGGTGCTTCAGCATATTGATAGCAGCCAAGGCAATTCGCCCACGTCTCCCATAGTTCTCCTGCGCGAGATTCGGCTGTTTTTTCTTTTCGGAATTGGTCAGTAACATAAAAAGGGCACACAAAACTCAACAGGTGATTATACTTTGATACAAGATGTGAATCAGGCATCTAGTGATGCATTGGATACATAGCGTTCAAGAAGTCCACAGATTTCTGGCACTAGCGTTACCGAGAGCGCTGTCTTCCCGCTCATGCTCGCACAATTGACCTTCATACGCTTCACGCCAAGAAGCAGCTTCACTATCTCGGTATGGCCATGCTCAGCGGCAATAAAGAGCGGTGTCTGATCTCTATGGTCGCTGATATTGACGTCAATATTGATATTGGAGAGTTATTCCTTTGTGCAATCAATGTGGCCGAGCGAGCAGGCAATCCATATTGCGGTTTTTCCTTCGTATTTTTGCTTGTTCAACAGAACTGCGGAGTGAGAATCCGAGTAAAAGCCTTATCACATTTGAATTCTTTTGCACTACCGCAAAATGCAGCGCTGAGTGTCCGCTCGGGGTGCATATCGTCATGTCAAGTTCTGGAATACGTAAAAGCTCTTCGAGGATTGCCATATACCTGTGTTGCACCGCAAGAAGAAGAAGAGGAGTTGCTCCATCATCACCGACTTTATTAATGTCAACATCTAGTCTTTTAAGCAATAGGTTAAATACTTGTTTCCGGAAGCAAGGTGAGCCACCGGAGTAGGATGGTTGTGAGCACATCAACATTAGAGGTATGTAGCGTTTAGGTGTTGTTGGAGTATCAACTACACGATTAATAAGATCAAGCTCCATTAACGCCTTGAATGCGTATTTATTGTCATGCTGAATCGCATAGCTAAGGTAGCTCAGGCTTATCCCGGAAAAATCGAGCAGCTCGTAATCCGCCCCAGCTTGTTTAAGCAGGAGATCGAAAATTTCTTTACTGCCACGTCGAGCGGCGGCCATGAGGGGTGTGAATCCGGTAGAAGATCCTTTGTTAACAAGGATGTCCTTTTCCCTGAGTAGTATCTCAATAATCTCCTTGTGTGATTCCATGATGGCGATCAATAAGGCTGTTCCCCTACTGGTAATAAAGTTGATGTTACCCTTTTTGTGCTTCAAGATCCATTTAACCACTTCGGTATAACCTTCAAGTACCGCTTCTGCAAGAACTGGCGTGTTTGTCACTGCTCCGCTAAAGTCTATCTCATCCGTGTTGGCCAAATGGTGTAGGAGAGATGCGTTTTTTGTTTGTATCGCGAGATGAATTGTTGGTGGGAGGCCGCTTGAAAAGGCTTTCAGGATCAACTTCTTGATAGCTGCATCACTGCTCTCAAATGCCGACTGTAAGATGCAATTCTGAACAAGCGCGATGCACTCCTTGCTAGGCTGGAATTTGATAGCATATTGGGGACTCAATATGTCAACGATCTTTTGGTGTCTTCCTTCTATTGCAGCGTGCAGAGCTGTTTTACCCTCAGTATTAGGCGGTCTAATATCTAAGCCAACACGCATTTCTAGGAAATACCGGACAATCTTCTTTTTGTAACGGCGTGCCAAAACCTGAGGAGAAGTTCGGGAAGGAGAAGGATTAGCAATCGGGTTTTCGTTGGTCAAGTTTCTTTAGGGATTTCGTTCATGTTTGGGTTTTCTTTCTATGGGTTTCCGTCGCACAAATTAGTCATCGGGTTTTGGATGGATATATATATGGCTGTAATTTCCCTTTGTTCTTTCCTACTTTTCTCCTTACCCGAACTTCCTGTTATATAGGAATACATTCTAGTTTCTGTCTTCGAACCTCTAAGAACCTGAATTGTATAACCTCCCGGTTGTGCCCCTTGGTCCTCGTCCTCGTAGCCTTTGGCCTCGCCTAGCATACCATACTAGTCTAAACCATTCCGATCCCGTTTCCGTTCGTCTCCTTCGATATTCCATCATGAGGAAGCCCCGCCTAGTATCTATCGGTGTCAAGCCCGATAACCCCGAACCCTGACCCTGACCCCGCACGAGGTGAAGAGTTTTCACCCACGTGACCCTGACCCAGCTTCTACCGTTCTCTAACCGAGAACTCCCGAGTCCGTTTCCCGAGTCCTCCGAGTCGGCCCATAACACTAAGTTCAGATCACCTCACACCAACCGGCACAACACCATGTCCCACCCCAACCTAGCCGCCCTCCTAGGCCACCTGTCAGATTTCATCCGAGAAACCCCTCTCCCCCAGCCAGAAGATTGTCTAGAGTGGAACGAGACAT
This sequence comes from Morchella sp. 2016-41, assembly GCA_024713855.1. Classification (NCBI taxonomy): domain Eukaryota; kingdom Fungi; phylum Ascomycota; class Pezizomycetes; order Pezizales; family Morchellaceae; genus Morchella; species Morchella sp. 2016-41. The sequence continues at coordinate 67,224 of JAMGZD010000001.1, read as the reverse complement.
ACGACCTCATTGAGGACTGTCTCACCACCCTCACCACTATCGCCACCACCGAACCTGCCGCTCCCATCCTCAAACCCGTCGTCCCTGCTCCTGTCCCCACCACCGTCGTCTACCAGGAGATCATCACTGATCTCACCACCGAAATCAAGGCCCTCAAGGCCACCAACGAAGATCTTTCCTGGTTTTTTAAGGCCTCCTCCGCCAACCTCGCCGCCGCCCAGTCCCAACTCGAGTCAGTGCAAACTGAACTCGAAACCAGCCTCCAGTCCTCCGCCGTCAACATTGAGATCCTCCTCGAAAACCTCTCCGCCTGGGAAGTCGCCTTCAACGACTCTCAGGAGGAACTTGCCCGTCTCAACCAGGTTGGTTGGGAATATCAATGCTGAGTAGAGCAAGAACTCCTGCCCTAGACCAGGAACCTCGAGGTCTATGCCTCTCAGTTCTCCCAAGCCTCCGTCCCTGCCTCCCATTGCCAACCCCATCGTTCCGCTCCTCGCACCCAGAATCCCCACACCATGACCAGCTGGTGCAAGCTAGACACCAAGATGACCACCCAGCAGCAGTTAAAAGATCAGCCCCTCTGGTAGATCCAGATACACCAGAGGGGCCCGCCCCGTCACCTACACCCGCACCCATCTCCCCCGCCCCGGCTCCGCATACCTTAATCCTGTCAACGATTCCCCACTCTGAAGAAGAGTTAAGCGAAGACCAGTTGGTCGTCGCTTGTTCCATCTTCGAAGAGGGCCAAGTACCCATTCCGACCCAGGCCCTGATTGATACAGGGGCCTTGGGCTACGCCTTCATCGATGCCACGTTTGCCCGCTCCCACGGTTTCCTTCTGACGCCCCTCCGGACTCCTCGCCACCTGCAGGTGATTGACGGCCAACCAGTTTAGTCTGGCGCCATTACCCACATTGTCAAGCTGGCTCTGAACATCCAAGGCCACCTGGAATACGCTCCCTTCCTCGTCACCAAGTTGGGGCACATCAGCAAAAAATTGGGTCCACTCCGACGCACCTGGGCGTACCCAGGCGCACCCGGCGCCATTGGGCGCACCAGGCGCATGAGAAGTTTTCTTACCTGCATCCATACGCCCCGGCGCAAAACGATATCGTCGCGACGTTTGCTCAAAAGACGAGTCGTCAAAAACCTTGTCAATTTCCCGTTCGGGCTCGTCACATTCCTAGGCATTTGACGAAATGCTCCGTCTTATGCCCGTCAAATTCCCAGGCGTTTGACGAAATGCTCCGTCTTATGCCCGTCAAATTCCCAGGCATTTGACGAAACGCCCCGTCCTATGCCCGTCATATTCCCAGGCATTCTACGAAGAGGTTCGCCTTTTGACCGTCCTATTCCCAGGCATTCTACGAAGCGTCTCGCGGGCCTGTCACTGGCATTCGTGGGCCCGTCATTTGACGGAATTCTACATCTCAAGCATTCGTGGGCCCGTCATTTGACGAAATTTTACATCTCAAGCATTTGTAGGCCAGTTATTTGTGGAATATATCGTCGGCATTTCACGATACGTCGTCTGGTGTTTTGGGCATCTCGTCGGCATTCCACGATACGTCGTCTGGTGTTTTGGGCATCTCGTCGGCATTTCACGATACGTCGTCCGGTGTTTTGGGCATCTCGTCGGCATTTCACGATACGTCGTCCGGTGTTTTGGGCACCTCGTCGGCATCGTCAATTTCCGGCAATTATGGTCAATTCTGAATTATATACATCTCCTAGTCTATCTAGCTCTGCGTCCCCGTCCTCTTCTCCTACTGCCTCTCCTCCGCGGGGACGTTGTCGCAGGAATCCTCATTCTCCACGCTGTATTGGGTACCATTTCGTCGTCTTAGCACCAATTGGCGCCGGAGATTGCCACGCTCGCTCTGCGTCGTCAATATCTTTCTGCACCGTCAATATGCTCTGCACCGTCAATTCGCTCTGCACCACTATGCTCTGCATCGTCAATTTCCCAGCCACTCATATCGTATAAATCATTAACAAAGCCCGATTAAAGTCGTCGGGGTAGATGCATATCTGCGTCATTACCGTCATTGAGCTTTGCTCTAAGACCGCCAGTAAACTTCCGGCCGGGTCAACAAGGGCCTCCTACTCTCCATCGATGGGAGCTTGCAGGAGTTGGTCAATTTCGCGCACGATTATCTCTGCGAATGCGGTCAAAACCAGCGTCGGCGATTCGCGTCTGGGAAGGATCGATTCCAGGTACCCACCTGCCTCGTAGAATTACTGGCATGCCGTCAATTTGCTAAACTTGCGGGAAATGGCGAAGCAGCTGCCAGTGCAAAATAGCGGATATCTTGGAGAGCAGCGGAAGCGCTGCCTGTTCAAAATGATGGAAATGCCAGAAAACAGGAACACTGCCAGTGCAAAATGACGGAAATGCCAGGGAATGCCGGCAATGCCGCCAGTGCAAAAAACGGAAATGCCAGCAGAATGTCGGAGCAACGCCAGTGCAAGATAGCGGAAATAGCGGAAATGACGAAATGGCGGAAATGGACCGAAATAGCGGAAATGGCGGAAATGCTAGGAGAGCGATGGAAATGCTAGGAGAATGACGGAAAGCTGCCAGTGCAAAGCGGAAATGCCAGAGAATGAGGAAGGACCGGGAATACGGAGGTGTCAGGGAGATGATGGAAAGTGTCAGGACGGCATAGGAACATGCCAAACAGCGGTGGGGAAGATGGTACATTGGGAACATGCCAGGATGGCGTGGGAATATGCCACAACGGCGGGGAAGGTAATCACTCATTGAGAGAAAGACGGGTAGAGTAGGAAAATGACAGGAGAGCGGAGAAGGAGAAACTCACTGCCGCAATAGTCCTTGTTGAAGACACCGTTCTTCCAGCTACTGCCCCCGATTACGTGCACTCTCAGTGCGTGGTAGAGCACTGTCGAGACGAGGCAGATGAATGTGTGGTTGATGCAGCTCTCAAACTCCGGATGATTGTGGCGATCGCTCGATTCGTCTTGTAGTAGCAGTACACAATGAAGCGCGGTATCTGGGGTGCGGAAAAGTGCCATTCGGCGGGCTGAGCATCAGTGAATTGCCCATTCACTGGGAATATTACGAAGAATGCATACCTGCGTAATGTTCGGATCACGAGTTAAAGCGATGCGTCCGTCAGAAGATAATCGACCGGTCTTTCAGCTTCTCGGGGATAGGCGCGAAGCCTGTGCGAGAAGTGACGAAGCTCTTTGCCTTCTCCATCATATGGGATCTCGCCCGTTGATGGTAGTATCTGATCTGTGCACTCACGCTCAAGGTCAAACCCTCGGTATGTTCACTACCCTCCGTCGCGGAATCCCAAGCCTTTCGGATCATTACCGGCATTTCCATCACGGAAGGAGGCGGATTGGCGAAGAGGTTTCCTTGGTAATATCAGCCCGCCTTCTCCAGGATGAACCTGTAGCTCATGTCAAAGCGCTTTAGCCCACGGGTTGAAAAACACGTCCTTTGCGGATTCGGTAGAATCGACGCTGGCGTTGCCGGCGAAGACTCGGAATTTTGTTGACTCGATTGGGAATTTGGCGATCCGACCTCGATTTTTGACTACTGGGTGTGGGTTCCGCTGATGGGGTTCCTAGATTTTTGTGGTAGCGAGGTGATTTGGGAAGATGCCAGTGGCGAGAGGACTTGACTACTGCCGGCGGGTCGTCGTAAAGCGCTTTCCTGCAATTGCCCAAAGTTAGATGTGTCAATGGCGGTATTTGGTTTCAAGTTGGGCAAATATCTGAATGAGCTTACGGATCCTTTGACAATTGCGGTGGGATTGAGAATCGCGGTGGGCTTGAGAAGCGGTGAGCTGGTGAAATGCCGGGCATTCAACCTCCCGTCTTTGGCCAACGACCGCTCGCCATGAAGCTGGAGATCGATCTGGGAATGCCTCTGAATTCCTCCGCACTGAAGCCTCTTCCCGATATCGGGTTCTGCCTCTGGGATTTTGACGCGTAGCTCTTCGCCTGTTCGACTCTGAGAAAGGTGCTAGGAACCTCCTGTGATGAACGTGCATGCCGCTGACTAGATGACCATTTGCCCTGCTAATCGTGCCAGATTTTGACGGTGGAGTCGCTCCTGGGCATTTTCTGTGCATGGCGGAAGATTCCGCTCGGGAGGGTGGGTGAGGCATCGTGGCACGCAGCAATGAATGCAGATACCACACCCGACTTTATCACACCCCATTGCATCTGGGGTAATGGGAAGAATGATGTAATCGACACGCAAATCCTACATGGGCTAATATCTCGATCTTGGTAATGCCGGGCATACATGTGCTAATATCTCGGCGGTGCTAGGCCTACACGGGCAAAAATTCGCAATGCCAGGCAATTCCGGAGATGCAAAGCAAAGCCAGGAGATGCCTTCCGCATGGTATGAACTAACCAAAAGTAGATTTACTAGTCCTAAATACCGACGGTAATGATACAAGCGCCAAAAATCACATATCGATACCGAGCACAGAATACAGATAGGAACCGGTAATAATACAGCGGTCAATAATCACAGAGCGATATCAAATGCCGAACAGATTGCCCAAAACACATAGAAGCCCATATGAGAACTGGGAATAATACGGAAGTTAAAAACACCAATCGATAAAGGACGGGGAATGATACAGCCGTCGAATCAGTAAAGAACCGAGAATCATACAACCGTCAAAAACAGGAATAGGTAAAGGACGGGAATAATACAGCCACAAAAACAGGAGTAGGTAAAGGACCGAATAATACAGTCGGAGGGGTGATCTAAATAGAGATCAGCTCGATATTCGATTCTTCAAGGTCGCACAAGGACGGGAATATTACCATCAACGAATAGGAAACCGGGCGCTTACCCAGAACAGCGAGAAGATTGCCCAAAGAAAGAGATTGCCCAAGGAAAAGAACCAAAGATATGTGAGTACAAAAAAAATTGCCCGAGGAGATTACCGGAAGAGATTGAACAAAGGAAATTGACCGAAGACTCGCAGATTGGCTAGGCCGAGGATTGCCCAGCGGGTTGCCCAGGCCTGGATGGATACATACCTCGTTAGCCAAACATTCACACAGTGGGCGGAATGATCGGTCACTTACCCACCCTTCCCACGGCGGGGAAGATTTCTGCCAGAGAGACGTGCACCGGCGGGCATAGGTGGGGGAGCACCGGCGGATCTAGGTGGAGGGGCGCTGGCGGCCAGGTGTGGCGATAGGTTCAAGTTCCACGATTTCGATGGAAACAGAAGAGTCAGTCTCGTAACGCCAAGCTCCTCTTCTGAACCAGGCTCCTCATCTGGGCCATGCACCTCCTCAATATCCCCATCCTGGAAATCACCATCTGCAGGGCGTGAGCTCTCAAGCCTTATCTGAGCATCATGCTTTCCTCCGTCATTCGTCCTCCCATGCCCGGCATCTTCCGTTCATCATCCGGTCAATTTCCTCGGCCGTCTGAGGCTGCACCTCAGAGGCGGGCTCTCTGCAGGCTCGTCCGTATCATCTGTCTGAGGATTCATAGGCATTAGTAGGCATCCTTACGATTGACTAGTTGGGCAATTATTCTAACTTACACCTCGTCTTTTTCCACCTCTGAGCTGCAGCAGCCATCTGCGCTGGGGTTTTGCAGGAGTCTTCGGGGGTGCCTTCTTTGGCGTAGATGTTTTGGAGCCAGAAGCCTTCTGACTGGGAGGAAGGGACTTTGGCGGGGACTTTGGCGGGGACTTTGGCGGGGACTTTGGCGGGGTCTTTGACGGGGACTTTGACGGGGACCTGGGAGGGTTTTTCCCAGTCGATTTGGGTGCCGGTGGCGGTGCTGGCGTTTTCCCCTTCCTCGATCTCTTGGTGGGGAGCTCCTCCTCCTCCTCCTCGTCGTCGTCGTCGTCGTCGTCGTCGTCGTCGTCGTTGTTGTCGTTGTTGTTGTCGTCTTCGTCGTCTTCCTCGTCATCTTCCTCGTCATCTTCCTCGTCATCATCCTCCTCTTCCTCCTCCTCTTCCTCTTCCTCTTCCTCCACTTCCTCGCTGCTTCCCCTTCCCGGCATTTTTCTTTGCAGGGCTTCCAGAGGTTTGCTTAGCCTTGCTCTTATTGCCGAGATTTTTTGAGAGTAGGCCCTGCCAGTTCATCTTCCCCATCTCCGTCATCTTCCTCGGCATTCTCGTCCTCGTCGTCACTGAGCTCGATGATCTCGGGCCTTTTCCTCTTCCCCGTTGCCCAGGAATTTCCCTGCTTCTCTTGGTAAAGCCCGGCGACCTCCGGTCAATCCTCAGTTGATTGTCCATCAGAGTCTCCCAGTCTCCCATGAAGTATGGGTACAGGCTCGGGGTCTGCTTCCGTTGATATCCTTCGTGGTAGACAACATGGAGGCGGAGGCAGGGCAAATCTCGGCAGGCACTTAGCCAGACCGGACGTCCTTATCGTTGAGCAGGAAGACTGCCTGCAAGGTGCTGGGCGGAGATGTAGCCCTGCGAGCCCAACCTTGGGAATTTCTCAGGCACAAGTGCCCCAATCAGATGATTGCGGATGCACCTGATCTTCATCTGTACGCGCACATCCGAATCCAGCTGCGATAATTTGACCATCCTCACTACCTCGGAGAGATATGGGCCCGGGAGTGAGCTGTAGGTGAGGTAGGGATGCCCGGCAAAGTTCCTAGGCGTCCAATTGGGCATATCCCACATCTTCCGCCGTCGACCGTCCACCTCCTTACCCTTCTCGAACCTTACCTTGGGCAATTTCTCGAAGCGGTAGCATGTCGGGTAGCAGTGGGTAATGCCGGCCAGGCGGTCGACTAGATGCGGCTCCCAGGTCTGCTTTGGCGGGCTCCGCGAGTAAAGCTCGTCAATTTCCTCCTCCTCCTCCTTCTCCTCCACCACCTCTTCCTCCGCTTCTTCTGCCCGCTTTCCCTTCTTCCCCGTCCTATTCCTGCGCCGGCTCCCCGACGCTTCCTCCGCTGGGGGTTCCGGGGCTAATTCCTCGTCATCGTCCGAGGGCAGGAATTCCTCCAGGTCGTACTCCTCCTCCTCCTCCGGCAAAGGGTTGTGGGCAATCTTCTCCCTCTTCCTCCCCGGACTTTGTGCAGGCTCCGAGGGCCCATCTGCTCGTCCTTTGCCCTTGTTCTTCTTTGTATTCGCCCTGGCCGCCGCCATGCTGGCCGCCTTCTGCTGCTTCTTGGTCTTTGTGGCGTTATTTGCCCTCGCTAGATTGAACCTAGCCTTGTCATTTGCCGACTTTCGGCGGCATAGATCATGAAACAGAGAGCTGATGGAGCGTCGACCAAGATGCCTTGCATCGTGATCTTGTCGCCTTCCTGCTCGGCGAGGTGGTGGTATAGGGGCCAGGGCTCATGGCTGAGCAAGAGCCTTCGCTTCTTCCCACTGGGCGGTGTTGCGGAGGTCTTGCTGGCAATTCCATTGTTGATGAAGAAGTCGTGCACCGAATCCCTCATAGCCTCCCATTGCGCAGGCGTGAAGCCCATGATGGATCTGATGGTGGTGATATTGAGGGTGGGCAAGTCGGCGTACCCCTAAGCAGGCGTCAGACAATGATCAAATGACGGGAATACGACGAGGAAGAGGACGGGAATACGACGAGGTCAAAGGACGGGAATACGACGAGGAAGGAATGCGGGAATACTGACGAGGAAGAGGGCGGGAATCTGACAAGGTCAAAGGGCGGGAATAGGACGAGGAAGATGGAATCAGCGATCGTCATACCTGCTGCTGGCACTCTGCCTTCGGCACATGCAATATCCAGGCATCGGCTTTCTTCGCTCTCAACCGGGATTTCCCAGGAGATGATTTTGGTGAGGATGGGGCCGACTTGGGCGCTTGCGAATTGGCAGACTTCTTCGGCTTTGACTTCAATTTTGGCATTTTGGGCGAATAGCGAAGGCTGGAGAAAGGACGGGGGAGAGAGCTTGAGCAAAGGGCGGAGGATTGGCGCTTTATATAGAACAAAAAGCGCGACCGGAATAATCCGAGTGTGTGCGGGATTCCGCAAAGAATCGTCGTGAGGTGTGCTGGGAAAGCGGTAATTCGTAACGATTCATCCTGCAAACAAAGAAAAAGCCGAATGCATCAACGCCTCTTCGCTCAATGCGGGCAAATATCCACAGGACGGTATGAAGCGCCTGATGTTTGCATCATGGAATTGTTGGTGGTGGATGTTGGTGGTGGATGTTGGTGGTGGATGTTTGCCTAGAGTAGTGTATGGTGTAGAGCATGGTTTAGAGGTTGGTGTTGAGTGTTGGCGTTGAGCTCGGACGATGTGATGTTGTGATATTTGACGTCATTATCATTGCTTTCATAACACTTGGCGGCTAATTCCTTTAGTATCGAATGATTGCGGACTAGGAAGCGATCGTCAATTTCCCACACACGCGTCATTTTCCTGTGCCACTGGCCAGGCGGTATAATTGCCCTTCCGACCAGGCAAACGACCAAGTGCTGGAATAATTGACCGAGTGCCAGGAATACGACCGAGTGCTGGGTAATTGACCGAGTGATAGGTAAATGACCGAGTGTCAGGCAAGCGACCGAGTGCTGAGTAATTGACCGAGTGATAGGTAAATGACCGAGTGGCAGGCAATTAACTGAGATAGCTAGGCATTCGAGCGAGGTCAGGAAAGCGACCGAGGGTAGGAAAAGCGACCGAAGGGCGCGGGCAATCGATCGAGTGCGGCAATCAAACCAAGAACCAGGAAAAGGACCGGTGAGCTTGCCAAATGACTCCATGAACAATGAAAGACAAAGAATTGACGAAGCAAAATACTGTGTGGCATAGAACAAAGAACAAAGGGCAAGATGGCATCTACACCCTGCCCCCTCTGCCCGCGGCATTACCGCCGCGCTGGGCATCTGGCGAGGCACATTTACATGGCTCACAGCGGCGAAGAGTCTGGACGGGGAGACGGTCCCGGCACATTGACCACGATAATTGACGGTTCCGACGATGATACCGACTCCGAGGAAAATTCCGAGATGGAGTCCGACTTTGTGAGTCTGGCGATGGCGGTGCTGTTCCCAACCCGAGCGAGAATTCAGATACTGAGCAGAGCACCACGGTTTATCGCCGAATAGTGGGCAAATCCTCAGAAGGGTTCCGAGTATCGGGATCATTTGAAGGATGACTGGAAGCCCTGGGCACCGTTCAAGGGCGCAGCTGAATGGAGGCTTGCCGGTTCTTTATCGAGCACAAATTGGCGGCCACCTCAATCGGCGCCTACTTCAATCAGGGACTGCACAAATCCTTGAGGTCGAGCGCACCTTTCAATCCGCATACACATTCCAGAAGCAGCTCGACAAAATGCCGGGCGCCTCCGAACTTCCAATGCGGCACCGTCGGTGGCAACCGGAGCAGCGATGGAGTGTATTACCGCCAATCCCGTCGAATCGCCAGATATCTGCTGGGCCAGCGCTGCTATTCCGACCGAATGGTATACCGCCCGGAAAAGATCTACGACGGCGGGCATCAGCTCTATTCGAGATGCACGGCCGACTGGTGGTGGAATACCCAGGAGAAGCTACCCCTGGGGCGATTGTGCCCATCATCTGTAGCTTGGACATCACGCATTTGACGAATTTCTCCGGAGACAAAAAGAGCTGGCCCATATATTTGACGATAGGAAATATCCCGGGAAAGATACGGTCAAAGCCGTCAAATAAAGCGCACCTGCTGCTCGCCTTGTGCCCATTCCTCCCAAGGTCATCGGGGATGCAGCGTCAAAAGGTCGACTCCGGGCATGGGCGGCGGAGACACTCCGCAGCGTCCTGTCCGTCGTTCTTGAGCCGCTCCTGCATTTTGACCAGAGCGTGGGCATTTTGATGGGATGCTCGGACGGATCTGGCGGCGTTGCTGGCCCATCCTGGCGGCATGGCTGGCCGACCATGTGGAGAACTGCAATCTCCTGAGCACTAAATTCAACATGTGCCCGAAATGCGAGATTCCCGTCAATAAGCTGGGAGAGTACCAGGTCGAGCCTACCAAGATTTATGCCCGGGACCAGGGCGAATACCGCAGGATGTATCGGCAATTCACTGCACTGAAGGACCTGGAAAATCCCAGCAGGGACCAGAAGAGGGAGTTGAAAGCGTTGGCAAAGTGGTTTGAGAAGCGGGGTCTGCGGCCGCTGTACAATCCCTTCTGGGAATTGCCCTTCGTCCAGGCGTATGAGCTCCATAAACCCGATATGCTGCATGTCGTCTACCTCGGAATCCTAAAGCATTTGATGCAGTGGCTAGAGGATTTCCTGCAGGAATTTGACCGTCTGGACGGATTCAACCTCATATGGACCAAGATGCCGCCATACCCGGGCTTTTCCCCGCCGTCAAAACCATACCAAGCCGTCAGTCAGTGGCAGGTCAAAGAGATGCGCGGCTTCCAGAAGATGATCCTGCCAGCGCTGGCATCCGGCTCAGGAATCCCTCCGCCAGTCAGGCGGAGCCTTTCAGAAAGCGTTTCAATGCGTGCGGGCATTGATCGATTGGGGACTGGTTGCCCAGTACCATCCCCATAACGAATTGACAATTGACCTATTGGACGGATATCTCCGGGCATTCCATCGAACGAAGGATATCTTCAGGAAATACCGGGCGAACCGGGAAACGGAGAGGCTCGTAGCTGAACGGCGCAAAGAGCTCCGTGAAGAGTACCATGCGGAGCTAGCAGCACTAAATGAATCTTCAACCCAGAGACGGCGGGTTATCGCTGGTCAGCGATTGAATCTCCAGACGGAAACTGACGACGTGTTACGGGAAGAATCCGACTTCAACTTCCCGAAGCTCCACCTGATGAGCCACTTCACGGAGCACATCCGCCAGTACGGGAATATTCCCGACTATTCGACGGAGTCCTGCGAGACTGCGCACAGGGACCAGCTGAAGATACCATATCGTCAGAACAATCGCGTCAATCGCGATGCAGATACTCGGACGTTCAACAGAGATTACATCTTCGCCATGCGGGTTGAATCTTCTGCAGATTGCCGGGGCGGATTCTCCACATCGGATCTTGTGGGAAATCTCCAGGTATTGGGCGAATCTACAGAGGAGGCTGCACCGCGCAAGCGCGAGCTGGCCAATCCCAGGATGATCCGGCACTTCGACTGGGGCTGATCGCACCCATGGGATGTTTCCCAAAGGAGGAGCCTGTGGAAAAGCGCCTGGTCAAAACCCGATGGATTTGGCGGTCGTCAGAAAGCGTCAATATCCGGGCAGCAGCAAATCTCTCGAGTTTTACATCCGAAGATACTTCATGAGGAACTCAGGCGGGATTTTGGCGAGATTCCGTGGATATCGATTCCTGGCGTGTGGCGGCGTTCAGGCAGCTCAAGGTGCCCGTCCTTTTGCGCGCGCGAGCGGCGAAAGGGCGGTGCACACTCTCCACAGCGGAACGGCAAATTACAGGAGAGGGAGGCCAGGAACGATTGGATCTGGTTCCGTCAAAAACCCACTGACCTGGAGCCATTGCAGGGCCTTTGCCCGGCAACTCTACTGGCGGTGTTTAAGCTGACAGATCCGGGACGGAGAGAGGCAAGGCTGTTGGCGGCGATTTGCGGGCTGAAGCCCGACTTCAACGGTATGCCCAACGCCCACCACGGCTTGATAAGGGTATCACGCCACATCAACGCTTTTGACGATATATGGGTGGTCAATATCAAGAGTATCCTGGGTGCCGCGCATCTTGTTCCCGAATCTACCTCGCCTACGAATAGCCGGTGGTTTATCAACACTACAATTGACCTGTCAACTTACGGGTCAATTTACTAACCTCGCTGGCATTTGACGATGGGCATCTGACGATGGGCATTTGAGAATGGGCATTTGAAGATGGGCATTTGAAGATGGGCATTTGAAGATGGGCATTTGAGGATGGGCATTTGAGGATGGGCATTTGAAGATGGGCATTAGTCGGTGTTTGTTCAGATATTTGCCTAATGTACAGTTGAATTGACGCAGATAAAATCAAAGTTCCAGTTCAGTGATGTTTTCATACAACTTCAACACTTCATTTATCTCAGTCGATAATACCATATCAACTCGGGGTAGGGGGGGGGGGTAGAGCGCCGAGAAACGTTTCATGCGCCGATATGCGCCGATTATGCGCCAAGAATCCAAATCGGGTCAATCTGGCTGGGAGCTGCCGAGGATGCGGTGCATCGTCGTCAACTTCCCAGCCCGATTGACTGTAGCCTCGACTTTGAGGAATGGCGAGGATGCAGAGCATCCTTGTAAACTTCCCAGCCAATTTGACGGGGAGCTTGACTTTGTGGACGAGAAGGCTTCCTTATCATTTAACAGGCAATTTGGCGGACAGCTATATTTTGTGGAATGACGAGAGGCCTTCCTCGTCAACTTCCCAGGCAAAGTGACGGGCAGTTTTACTTTGGGAAATGACGAGAAAGCTTCCTCGTCAACTTCCCAGGCAAAATGACTGGGAGTTTTACTTGGTGGAATATTTGCTTTGTACAATAATTTGTAATTTATATTGGCTATATACTTGAACGGATTACATGTGTCGAGAACGTGAATAGTGAAAGATAATGGGCATTTTTGGTCAAAAGACGAGCCATCAAAATTCCCAGGAAATAGACGGCATTTTTGATCAGGAGACGAGACGCTCAAAATGCCCAGTAAATAGACGGGCATTTTTGATCAGGAGACGAGACGCTCAAAATGCCCAGTAAATAGACGGGCATTTTTGATCAGGAGACGAGACGCTCAAAATGCCCAGTAAATAGACGGGCATTTTTGATCAGGAGACGAGACGCTCAAAATGCCCGGTAAAAAGACGGGCATTTTTGGTCAAAAGACGAGCCGCTCAAAATGCCCGGGAAAAAGACGAGAATTTTTGGGAAAAAGACGAGCCGTCAAAATGCCCGGGAAAAAGACGGGGAATTTGACGGGCCGGGTGCCAGTTTTGACCGAAAAGACGACAATTTTTGCCCAAAAGACGAATCGGTACGTCTGGACGTACAATTCGTCTTGGGGGATTTTTTTTTTTGCTGATGCATTACCCGATCGTGATGGGGATCCCTTGGATGCGCCACCACGATCTCGTCCTCCGGCCCCGAGAGAACCAAATCATCTTCTCGTTGCCCTCCTGTGTCCGCCAATGCTCTGTCTCCTGACAGCCGGTCACTGCCCAAGGAATCACGTCCCAGATGTCCCCGCCCTGTGCCCCGATCCGTGTTGCCGCCCTCAAGGCATTCCAGTTCACCCGTCTCCTCCGTAAAGGAAGAGGTATGGTATTCTGCGCTTTGCTGCGAGCCATCGACGCCGCCCTCGAGAACCCCGCTGATCCCCTGGCCCACATCGCCCTTGAACACCATGGGTTTTCCCGGCTGTTCCTGAAATCCGCTGCCAACGTCCTGTCCCCGCACCGTCCCCACGACCACGAAATCGCCCTGGAAAACGGAACGTCACCTCCCTTTGGTCCCATGTATAACATGACCCAAGCTGAGCTCCTGGCCCTCCGGGATTACATCCGTGAAAACATGGCCAATGGTTTCATCAGTGCCTCGGAGTCCCCTGCCGGTGCCACAATCCTGTTCGTCAAGAAGTCAGATGGCTCCCTCCGTTTGTGTGTAGACTACCGGAAACTAAACGCGATCACCGTGAAGAACCGTCACCCTCTTCCCTGTTCTCCGAGACACTGATGAACCTGTCGAAGGCTAAGTTCTTCACCAAACTCGACTTGCGATCTGGCTACCACCAGATCAGGATCAAAGAAGGTGACGAGTGGAAAACCGCATTCCGGATCCATCTCGGGCACTACCAGTACAACGTGATGCCATTTGGACTCACCAACGCCCCGGCCACCTTCCAGCACTGGATCAACGACGTTCTGCGCCCACATCTCGACTACTTCTGCACCGCCTACTTGGATGACATTCTCATCTACTCTGAGAACCTGGAACAACACAGGGAACACGTCCGAAAGATCCTGACCCTCCTGGAGCAAAATCAAGTACACCTGAACCCCGAGAAGTGCGAATTCCATGTCCAAGAAACCAGATACCTCGGCATGATTCTCTCCCCCGACGGCAATAGCATGGGCCCATAGGAGGTCAACACGATTCAGGAATGAGAAACCTCTCAAGGGGCGGTGTTGTGCGAACGTTCCGCAGGGTACGAGGTGCGACAGTAGTAGCTGTCGAGTGAGTCAGGCGAGGTGCAATGGTCTTCGTTAGAAGAGAGGTATCAGCGTAAGCGAGGTTCAGCGGTCTTCGTTAGAAGAGAGGTATCAGTGTAAGCGAGGTTCAGCGGTCTTCGTTAGAAGAGAAGTAACAGCGTATATATTTATAACCAGCGTGATAGAGTAATGGCTTAGCCTGGTATAGTATTCCAGGGTAGGCCCGATATGCGTAACAAGTACAATAGTAGAAGAAGACGTTGCTTAAGGAAAGAAGAAATGAAACAGGAACGAAGCGAGGAAAGTCCTCCTAATATACCAAACAAAATCCACCGATGACTAATCCCAACGATCACGCAACCAGCAGAGTTTTCACCCGAACACGACCGAAACAAAAGGAACAACCATTACTAATCCAACTCCCTTATCCTTCGCGACGTACCAATCGATCCATGAAAGTAGCCCCCCCCTTCAAGCGCGAGCTCCTGCGAGCTTTAACCTTAACCTTCGTTTCGAGTGGCCCTGGCTTGTTGGGGTAGTGTGTGTGGAAGGTGTCAACGGCGGCGGTATCGGCATGGTAAGAGGCGGGTTCCCAGGTAGGATCAGTGTATCCGGTCCACTTAACGAAGTATTGTAGGCCGTTGTTCTTTGTCTCCCTTGAATCCAGAATCTCCTCAATTTTGTACTCCTCCTCTTGTTCGACGATGATGGGTGGAGGTGGTAGTTGAATCTGGCCCGGTACGGGGTCCTGTGCGGCGGGGTCCAGCAATGAGAAATGGAAGACAGGGTGCATCTTCATACTCCGGGGTAAGTCAACTCGATAGGCGTATGGGGATACTACCGTTTTGATAGGGAACGGGCCAAGTTTCTTCCAGTCAAGCTTCCTTGAGTTGCGGGTGGTACGGATGTTTTTGGCCGAAACGAAGACCATGTCGCCGATGTTATATACAGGCGCGGGGGTGCGCTTTGCGTTGGTGGCTTGTTCTTGTTGGTCTTGGGCGGTTCGAATGTGGGTACGTAAGTACTCGTGAAGTTCCAGCATCTTCCCAGCGAAGTCTTTGGCATCGAGGCTGGGCGGCGTCTTGTCGGTGGGGTTGATCGTCACGGTAAACCGAGGGTGGAAGCCGAAATTGGCGAAGAAGGGCGTGGCTTTCGTGGAGGCGGAGACCTGATTATTAGCAGAGAATTCCGCCATGGGAAGCCATTTGACCCAATCGTCTTGCTGGTAAGACACGTAGCCCCGTAGGTATTGCTCCATCACGGCGTTGAGTCTTTCGGTTTGGCCATCAGTTTCCGGGTGGAAGGCAGTGGACATCCTTGCTTCGATTCCGAGGTGTCCACACAACTCTTTCCAGAATTTGGCGGTGAACTGCGTACCCCGATCAGAGGTGACATGCGTGGGGATGCCGTGAAGTTTCCATACGTTTTGTAGGTATAGTTGGGCGATATCTTCTGCGTTAACGGTGGTGTTACAGGGGAGGAGGTGTCGCATCTTGGTTAGTCTATCGACGATTACCATGATTGCATCATACCCTTCACTTTCCGGTAGCCCAGTGACGAAGTCCATCGATACTTCCTGCCATGGTTGTTCGGGTATTGGTAGGGGTCGGAGGACGCCAAGTTTCCCGTGGGTGCTTGGTTTGCTTCGTCGGCAGGTGTGGCAGTTCCGTACGTAACGACCGATGTAATCCCTCATGCGGGGCCAGTAGTAGTCCCTACTGATCAGCTCGAATGTTTTCTCGCGTCCCGGGTGTCCCGCAGAAGGGGCGTCGTGGTAAAGCTTGAGGATTTTGAGCTTTAGGGGGTCGTAGTCGGGGACATAGAGATTTCCGCGGTAGCGTAGTCGCCCTTCGTTCTCTGTGCATTCGGCGAGTGATATTTCTTTCGACTGTTGTTCGCCCTTGTTTCGCATCTCGATTATCTTTTGCGGGAATGGGTCAGCTTCGTATCCTTCATCAAAGAGTTTGTCCAGTGAGGCTTTCTTTTCAGCGGGTTCGTTTGATAAAGAACCCGCCAACAAACTTAGCTTAGTTTCGACGTTTTCCTTCTTTAGAACGACCTGACTCTGGTGCAATCGTCTTTCATCCCCCTCTCCAGGGAGATCTCCTGATCTTCTTGTCAATGCGTCTGGTTTTCCCCCTTGTTTCCCCGGTCTGTATTTAATGACGAAGTTGAACCGTAAAAGATATTCGGCCCAGCGTGCTTGTCTTCGGTTAAGCTGTTTAGTGCTCATGAAGTACTCGAGGTTTTTGTGGTCCGATATGACGGCGATTGGGTGTGCAGCACATTCTAGTTCCGGGCGCCATTCCTCGAAGCATCTGATGATTGCCAATAGTTCCTTATCGTAAATCTCGTAGTTACACTCGGCGGGGGAGTGTTTCTTGGAGAAGTAAGCGACGGGCCGGAGGGTGTGTGTGTCATCGTATTGAGAGAGTATGCCAGCGGAGACGTAGTCTGAAGCGTCAGTTTCCACAATGATTTCCTTCTCGGGGTCAAAGTGGGCGAGGATGGGGGCGGTGGTGAAAGCTTCTTTGAGGGCCCTGAACGCGGCTTGTGCTTTGGTCGTCCAGGCCCATGTCATATCCTTCTTTGTCAGCTTGCTCAGTGGTGCGGCGAGATTTGAGAACCCGTAAATGAATCGGCGGTAGAAGTTAGCAAATCCGAGGAAGGCTTGTACGTCTTTGACCGTCTTGGGTACTGTCCAGTTCTGCACTGTGTCCACTTTTTTGGGGTCCCTCCGGATGCCATTCGGTTCGATGATGAGGCCGAGATAGGTGGTGCTTTGTGTGTGAAACTCGCACTTTTCCGGTTTCAGCAGTAGTCCATTGGCCTTCAGTGTTTCGAGGACTTTCTCCACGTGGGTTTGGTGTTCTTCGATGGTATCGCTGTATATGAGGATGTCGTCGAGGTAGGCTGTGCAGAAGACGTCAAGGTATTCGCGGACGCAGTCGTTGATGAAGTGTTGAAACGTGGCTGGCGCGTTAGTAAGTCCGAAGGGCATTACCTTGTACTCGAAGTGACCGTAGCGTGTGCGAAAGGCTGTCTTCCATTCTTCGCCTTCGGCCATCCGGATCTGATTATATCCCTGGCGAAGGTTCAGTTTGGTGTACCACTTGGCTTTGGAGAGGCGGTCGAGAGTTTCCCGGATAAGGGGCAAAGGGTAGCGGTTCTTCACCGTCAGCTCGTTTAGGCCGCGATAGTCGACACAGAGACGTAGGGATCCGTCAGCTTTCTTAACAAAAAGGACCGGGGCACCGGCGGGGGAAGAGCTGGCTTGTATCGTGCCCTTCGCTAGGTTATCCTCGATGTATTTCTTAAGGACAATCAATTCGTCGCGGCTCATCCCGTAGAGTGGTCCGAAGGGGGGTTCCTTCCCTTCTTTTAGTGGGATCTTATGGTCGTACGGTCGGCGCGGCGGCATTTTGTTTGCGAAGTCTTCGTCCATCATATGGTAGAACCTTTTGTATCGCGTTGGCACCTTGGTTCTCCAGTCATCCTTCGGGGTGTCTTTGATTGCTTGGTCGATTTCTTCCATGGTCCTGCTAAAGATTTGCAGTTTGTCTCGACGGGCGAAACGGCAGAGGGCAGCGGAGCTGACAAGGTGGAAGCGGCGTGGTGGAGTGATCCCTTTGACAGGGGCTGCTTCCTCGGAGGTGTTGCACTTACCCTTGCAGTAGTCGGAGTCGAACCGTATGCTGTTATCCTTGAACCTTAGTGTGGCATCGTGTAGTTGTAGCCAGGGGATTCCAAGTACGAGGGGGTAGGAGCCGAGTTTGGTGACAAAGAAGGGGACCGTTTCATGGTGGTGGTGGATGGTCATCGGTAGGTGACATAGATGGGTGATTTGGCCAGAGGATATGGGTCGTCCATCTATGACTTCGAGAGTGCGGGGTGATTTAAGGGGGAGCAGCGTAAGGTTGTTGCGGTGTGCGAAGGCCTCGTCAATGAACGCGAACCCCGAGCAACCACTATCGATCAGTGCGTGGGTTTGGATGGATTTGTTGTTGCTTACGATTTTACACGCGGCAACAAGGTGATCCCTATCCAATTTATCCTCCGCAGACGATAACGAGAAACCAGAGGTAGCGAACGCAGACGAGGGAGGAATGGTGGGTGGTGGCTTTTGCCCCTTTGGTTTGCCAATGTCTACCAAAGGGGCTTGGCTTTTAAAGCCGGTTGTGAGTGGGGCACGACGGTGATAGGTGGGTGGACAGCGGGTATGGGGGCGGCGAGAGGTGCGGCGAATGATCTCCAGTTGGCTACGGAGTGGGCCTTGGTGGAGCGGCGTTTGGGTTTGGGCGGTGCTGGGGGCCGGGAGCGGGTTCTTTGAAGTTCCTCGACTTGATCCCAAGCCATCCTGGTTTCGACTTGTGCGTCCTCGAGCTCATCCCTGATGGCCTTAAGGGAGGCTTGTAGTTCCTCAACTTGGTCCTGGGCGTTGAGCAGGTCGAGTTGGGCGTCCTCCAGTGCTTGTTGGAGGTCCTCGACCTCAGCGGGGGTGGTAGGTTCGGGCGTGGATTGGGTGGCGGCGGTGAGGGCAGAGAGGCATGCGGTGAGGAGGTTGTGAGCCTCAGTGAGTTCGTGCCCACAGTCTCCGTCTTCCGGGAGTGGGCCATAGATTTCCAGAAAGATCTGGAGGCGAGCGACAAGGGTGGAGTTGGTGTTGGCGCCGTAGCGCGTGCATCGGTCGACGATTGTCTCGTCTTGGGTTGGGCCTGAGAAGGCGGCGGCGATGTGACCGAGTTCATACCCGGTGGTGGTTGTGGCAAAGCGACACTCGTAATTGAGGTCGTACTTGCCGGAGTGGCGGGCGAGGTCGATGTCTGCGCCGTAGGGTCGGGGCCCCAGAAGGTTGACTACCTCTACTCTGGAGGAGCGTTTGAAGAGGACGAGATAGCAATAATCCCGTTTGCGGTGGAGAGCGCGGATGGTGCGCCAGGAGCGGGTGGTAAAGTAAGTTTTGGCCGGCGTTGGTACCGGGTATAGTCCGTGTGGGGCGAGCGTGATTCGGCGAGTGTTGGCCATTCGGGTTGGGGAACATATTCCCAGGTGTCTTCGGACGCCATTACGGCGTGGTTATGGTTGTTGTTGTGTGGGTTCGGCGATAGCGTACGGTGCGGATGATGAAGGAACGTAATCTCAAGGGGCGGTGTTGTGCGAACGTTCGCGAAGTGCAGTCGCGACAGTAGTAGCTGTCGAGTGAGTCAGGCGAGGTGCAATGGTCTTCGTTAGAAGAGAGGTATCAGCGTAAGCGAGGTTCAGCGGTCTTCGTTAGAAGAGAGGTATCAGTGTAAGCGAGGTTCAGCGGTCTTCGTTAGAAGAGAAGTAACAGCGTATATATTGATAACCAGCGTGATAGAGTAATGGCTTAGCCTGGTATAGTATTCCAGTAGGCCGTATGCGTAACAAGTACAATAGTAGAAGAAGGCGTTGCTTAAGGAAAGAAGAAATGAAACAGGAAGCAGGCGAGAAAGTCCTCCTAATATACCAAACAAAATCCACCGATGACTAATCCCAACGATCACGCAACCAGCAGAGTTTTCGCCCGAACACGACCGAAACAAAAGGAACAACCATTACTAATCCAACTCCCTTATCCTTCGCGACGTACCAATCGATCCATGAAAAAACCCAGGCGAACGTCAAAGATGTGCAGATTATACCCGTTCTGGGTGGTGTGAGGTTCGGGTTCAGGGTAGATTTTAGGCCTAAAATGGTCAAATTTCGCAAATTTGTAAAAGCTACCCCGTACGGGAGGTATTTGATTGCACTTTTTGTGCCAATAGTGCCCGCACGGGAGTAATGTGAATGCATTAACTGAACCAAAAGGTCCCGTACGGGGAGATTCCAGAGCTCTTTCTGTGCTAATAGATCCCGTGCGGGGAGATTGCAGAGTGCTGTATGTGCTGAAAGGCCCCGTACAGGGAAACTCCAAAATAGTGTCTGTGCCAAAAAGACCCGTACGGGGAGCTTTCAGATTACTGTCTGTGTCAAATTGGCCGTACGGGGAGATTCCAAAGGACTGTCTGTACCAAAAGCTCTCGTACGTGGAGATTCTAATGCTCCCTATCTCCTGACAGGCCCCGTACGGCAGATACTGTCAGAGTTTTACTGTGGTGATGACCCGTACGGTAGAAACTGTCAGAGCTTTACTGTTGTGATGACCCGTATGGTAAAAACTGTGAAAGCCTTACTCTAGCAATGGCCCCATACGGTATAGACTGTCAGAGCTTTACTCTGGAAATGGCCCATACGGTAGAGACTGTCAGAACCTTACTCTGGCAATGGCCCATACGGCAGTCAGATGTAGGTAGTAGGTTTTGCAAGATGCTCCCGCATGGGAGGTATTTGACAACTCTGCCTCTGTGGAATCCTCCCGTACGGGGAGTAATTGACCTCGTTGAGTATGCAGAATGCTCCCGTACGACAGTCAGGTTCAGATAGTAGGCTCTGCAAAACCCTCCCGTACGGGAGTTATTTGACAACTCTGCCTCTGCAAAATGCTTCCGTATGGAAGTATTTGACCTTGTTGGCTATGCAAATTGCTGCCGTACGACAGCCAGGTGCAGGCAGGAGGCTCTGTAAAATGATCCCGTACGGGAGGTATTTGACATCTCTTCATCTGCAAAATGCTACAGTACGCATCAGCAAAAAAAAAAATCCCCCAAGACGAACTGTACGTCCAGACGTACGGATTCGTCTTTTGCGACCAAAACCTCGTCTTTTGCTACCAAATACTCGCATTTTGGTCGTCGCGTCGGAGAGGCGAAATGTGACATGTCGTCTTTTAGCGCCTAGTATGCGTCTCAAATGTGACGCCTCGTCTTTGGCGCCTAGTATGCATCTCAAATATGACATCTCGTCTTTTAACGCCTTTTGACGTCGCGGATGTGATATTCTGCCTATGTACTGGCGCTAATGCTAATACCGCTAGCTAATGACGTCGGATTTGACGCTTTCTCCACACCGTGAGGATCCACCCACACCTCCACCTCCACCTCCACCTCCATGCCTACCTACCTTGCCTCCTACCTCACCTCCTACCTCACCTCCTACCTCACCTCCTACCTCACCTCCTACCTCACCTCCTACCTCACCTCCTACCTGTATCGACGCCTACCTCCTACCCGTATCAGCGCCTGGATGCGTTTACCTTCCTCTGCATTTTGACGCCTTTACTGACACCTACTAGGCTCCAAATACTGGCGATTTCGACACCTACCAGGCTCAAAATACTGGACGATTTGGACACCTACCAGGCACTGAATACTGCACGATTTGGACACCTCCTAGGCACCAAATACTGCACAATTTGGACACTTCCTAGGCAGCGGATACTGCACGATTTGGACACCTCCTAGGCACCGAATCCTGCACCTACCAGTCACAGAATACTGCACCAAATGGACACCTCCTAGGCAGCGAATACTGCACGATTTGGACACCTACCAGTCACCGAATGCTGCGCGAATTGGACACCCCCAGGCACCGAATCGACACCCACCTGTCACGAATACTGCGCGAATTGGACACCCCAGGCAGCGAATCGACACCTACCAGTCACCAAATACTGCACGATTTGGACACCTACCAGTCACCGAATACTGCACGAATTGGACACCCCCCAGGCACCGAATCGACACCTACCTGTCACCGAATACTGCACAAATTGGACACCCCCCAGGCAGCGAATCGACACCTACCTGTCACCGAATACTGCACGATTTGGACACCCCCGGGCAGCGAATCGACACCTACCAGTCACGAATACTACACGATTTGGACACCCCCAGGCAG
This sequence comes from Morchella sp. 2016-41, assembly GCA_024713855.1. Taxonomy (NCBI): domain Eukaryota; kingdom Fungi; phylum Ascomycota; class Pezizomycetes; order Pezizales; family Morchellaceae; genus Morchella; species Morchella sp. 2016-41. The sequence continues at coordinate 45,314 of JAMGZD010000001.1, read as the reverse complement.
CGAATCGACACCTACCAGTCACCAAATACTGCACGATTTGGACACCTACCAGTCACCGAATACTGCACGATTTGGACACCTACCAGTCACCGAATACAGCACGATTTGGACACCTCCTAGGCAGCGAATACTGCACGATTTGGACACCCCGGGCAGCGAATCGACACCTACCAGTCACGAATACTGCACGATTTGGACACCCCCAGGCAGCGAATCGACACCTATCAGTCACCAAATACTGCACCGAATGGACACCCCCAGGCAGCGAATCGACACCTACCGGTCACCAATACTGCAGCAAATGGACATCTCCTAGGCAGCGAATCGACACCTACCGGTCACCAATACTGCACCAAATGGACACCCCCAGGCAGCGAATCGACACCAATACTGCACGATTTGGACACCTCCAGGCAGCGAATCGACACCTACCAGTCACCGAATAATGCACGATTTGGACACCTCCTAGGCAGGGAATCGACACCTACCAGTCACCGAATACTGCACCAAATGGACACCTCCAGGCAGCGAATCGACACATACCAGTCACCGAATACTGCACCATTTGGACACATACCAGTCACCAAATACTGCACCAAATGGACACCTACCAGACAGGCAGGACAGCGGGCAGGAAGGCAGGCAGGGGGGAGGTCAGCGGGCAGGAGGGCAGGAGGGCAGGCAGCTCAGCGGGCAGGCAGCTCAGCGGGCAGGCAGCTCAGCGGGAAGGCAGCTCAGCGGGCAGGCAGGCAGCTCAGCGGGCAGGCAGCTCAGCGGGCAGGCAGCTCAGCGGGCAGGCAGCTCAGCGGGCAGGCAGCTCAGCGGCGAGCTCAACGGGCAGGAGGTCGGCGGGGGGCAGGAGTATGCGGAGGTAGGTGGGGCGCCGGCGGAGGCAGGTGGGTCGCTAGCAAATATGTACATAGAATTACGTAGACATGTGGATCAATATACGTGACGTTTGCGCGGAACTACTGTCCTAGTCTATGTACCGATTGCCGAGTGATCTCATTCTGCCAGCCGTTAACCGGGCAAAAGCTACCCAGGTGTGGACCCGGTGTTCGTTTTGGGGTCAAAGACGACCTAATTTGGTCAAAAGACGACGTAATTCGGTCAAAAGACGAACTAAAGACGAATTCGTCTTTTGAGCAAACGACGACTCCGCGACGGGAACGGGAGAGAATCTCTCCCGTTCCCGTCGCGACGATATCGTTTTGCGCCGGGGCGTATGGATGCAGGTAAGAAAACTTCTCATGCGCCTGGCACCCAAAATGACGCCCAATGGCGCCTGCTGCGCCTGGGTACGCCCAAGCACGTCAGACCGAACCAAATTTTTTGCTGATGCGGGGAGTACCTGACCTCATTGAGTATGCAAAATGCTCCCGTACGGGGAGTAATTGACCTCGTTGACTCTATAAAATGCTCCCGTACAACAGCCAGATGCAAGCCATTTACTCCGCAAATGCTCCCGTACGGGGACTAACTGACCTCGCTGCCTCTGCAAAACACTCCCATATGAGAGCCAGGTGCAAGCAGTAGGCTCTTTAAATGCTCCCGTACGGGATGTATTTGACCTCGTTGAGTACGCAGAATGCTCCCGTACGAGACTTATTTGACCTCGTTGAGTATGCAGAATGCTCCCGTACGACAGCCAGCTTCAGGCAGTAGGCTCTGCAAAATCTTCCCGTATGGGAGGTATTTGACAACTCTGCCTGCGCAAAATGCTCCCGTACGACAGCCAGGTGCAAGCAGTAGACTCTGCAAAATCATCCTGTACGGGAGGTATTTGACAACTGTGCCTCTGCAAACTGCTCCCGTACGGGGAGTACTTGACCTCGTTGAGCATGCAAAATGCTCCCGTACGACAGCCAGGTGCAAGCAGTAGGCTCTGTAAATGCTCCCGTACAGGAGATATTTGACAACTCTGTCCCTGTCAAATACTCCCGTACTTGACCTATTTGACAATTCTGTCTCAGTAAAATGCTCTCGCACGGGACTTATTTGACAACTCTGTCCCTGTAAAATGCCCCCGTACAGGGTTATTTGACAATTCTGCTTCCTGCAAATTGCCACGTACCGGAGATAGACACAGGTAATTGACTGCAAAACCCCCCCGTATGGGGCGTAGATGCAACCAGTTGACTCTGCAAAATCTTTCCGTACGGGGGGTATTTGACAACACTGCCTTTGCAAAATGCTCCCGTACGATAGCCAGGTGCAAGCAGTAGACTCTGCAAAATCATCCTGTACGGGAGGTATTTGACAACTCTGCCTCTGCAAAATGCTCCCGTACGGGGAGTACTGAACCTCGCTGACTCTGCAAAATGCTCCCATATGGGGAGTACTGAACTTCACTGACTCTGCAAAATGCTCCCGTACGATAGCCACGTACAGGCTATTGACTCTGCGATTACTCTCGTACAGAAGGTATTTGACCTCGGTAACTCTGTAAAAATGCTCCCATACAACAGGAAGGCGCAGGGTAGGCACTTGACTCTGCGAATCCTCATACAGGAGGTGTTTGACAACACTGTCTCTGTAAAATGCTTCCATACGACACTTCTTTGATAACTGTGTCTTTGCGATACTGCCAGTACCGGCAATGTTTAACAACTCTGCTTCTGAAAATTGCTGGAAGCCGAGTGAGTGACTATGATTCTAGGAAGGACGGGTAACCAGAGACCGAGCATAGGACGGGTAACCAGAGACCGAGCATAGGACGGGTAACCAGAGACTCGGCATAGGACGGGTAACCAGAGACTCGGCATAGGACGGGTAACCAGAGACTCGGCATAGGACGGGTAACCAGAGACTCGGCATAGGACGGGTAACCAGAGACTCGCCATAGGAAGATATCAAGATGGGTAGCTGCAGACGGACGCTGGCAGACTTATATACCCTTTATACCACGACATCCGTTTCATACTAATTAGACTAAATAAACCAAGTCAGCTATCGATAAAGCGCTTCGAATTGGACGGAAGAGGGAAAGGGATGAAGAGGTAAAGAGATGAAGAGATGAAGGGATGAAGAAGAACGTTAAGGAAGACCAGGATGGGAAGAATAAGACCAGGATAGGGGCAACCGAGAAGGGGGCTGGGAGCCGGATAGCAGCAGCAAACTCTGGTATTCCTCAGGGCGCAGAGCATACGCCCTGGGCGCCAGAGACGCCAGGGGCCGCCAGGGCGGCATGCTCGTGCCAGGCATCGCCAGGCTAGATTGCTCGCGCCTGACGTCGCCACAGCAGGGCACCTCCACCAGGCGTCGCCACCGCATGAATGCATGCGCCAGGCGTCGCTGGAGCATTATGCTCGCGCCAGGCGATGCTATTACCGCGCCCGACGCCCCCAGAGCAGTATGTTCCCTCACTGGTACCCCCAAGGCGCATAATCGTCTTGCACTCCGCCAGAGACTCGCCTCAAGCAGAGCAGTCGCCCGAAGCATAGCACTCGCCCCAAGCAGAGCACTCCCTCCAAGCAGTCCCGAATAGTCCTAATGAGCTTTTTTTTTGCGCTCGCTAATGCTACTGTCTACAGAGCGCTCCTAGCGGTATCACCTAGTGTTACGTGGGGCCCGTAGGCGAGGCAGAAACAGTGGAGGTCCAAGGAACACAGCCGAGGCGAAGGATTTAGAGGTAGACTCTAAGCGAACGAGAAACCGTAAAACCCTTTTGGCCGATGGGACCAAAAGATCGTAGACTATAGACTATGGAGGGCTAAAGACTTTAGATTCCTTAAAATACAAGAGAGAGAGAGAGAGAATTTATTATCGCTTAGAAGCACAAGGCTTATCGCGCACCGGACTACCCTAACTACAACCTCCACCGACTAACCCAAGCGAAAGACACAAGGAAATGACAAAGGAAAAGTAAAAGCGCAAACGACTCAAAAGGCCGCGACACGATGTGGGACCCACGAAGAGGGGGTAAATAACGCGAGGTACAGGTGAGCAGAATCTAAGCGACATACAAAGAAACCTCCCCGTAGTAAGAAAGAACCCAAACTTCTCCGTCAACCATATATAAGCGAGCACGATCCAAACATGGCGTTCAACCTGAAACGGCATCATTACCAACGTTTCCCCGGTGTCGTATCTGTGGACGAACCTTAACAGGACTGGGAAAAACCACGCGCACGAAGGCAGGAAAGGCCAACCGCAACAGCGTCAGGGGTGAAAGCGAGGGGGGTGGGTCAAGAGTGGTGCCTCGGGAGTCTGCTTGTCAGGCAGCGAGGCGGTAAAGTAAAGTATAGGGCTGCAATCGAAAGTGCCAGCCGTGGTTGTTGAGGGGTGGTCTCGGGGGACCAGTATGGGAATGGAGGCCTCTGGGGGGGCCGTGCAATGTAAAAAGGTGAGCTGGGGACGCCAGCTTGGTTAAAGTATGGGTAGTCGCAATCGAAAGTGCCAACCGTGGTGGTTGAGGGGTGGTCTCGAGGGACCAGTACAGTGTGGATGAGGGGATCGGGGCCGCCTCAGTTGAAAGTGGTGAGCTGGGGACGCCAGCTCGGTTTAAATTTGGGTGGCCGCAACCGAAAGTGCCGACCGTGGTGGTTGAAGGGGTGGTCTCAGGGGACCAGTTTGGAGTGGTGAGGGGATCAGGCCGCCTCGGTTGAATGGGTGGGTGGCCTAGCGAGGGCCAGAAAAGAGGGGTAAGGTCACGTAAGTGGCCTCGGGTAAAAATTTGAGAAATGTTTCTCGCGACCGTAGGGAAGCGATAACTTTCCGGGCTGTCGAGCGCTTTGGCAGAGGGCTCTCGCTAACCTGAGAGTAACTGACAGTGTGCGGACCCGACGTGTGTGGTGCTCGTGCGATAAGCGGCCTTGAGGGGGGGAACGACCGTCTACCGGTGGCCGTCGATTTGGCGGGAGTTGGTGAGTGTTAGACGCATCCCGTAAGGGTAACAACTCGGTGAATGGGGGGGTGGGAGAGGGAGACTCGTGTCATAGCATGGGGAACTAGCGACCCGTAGGCGATACTAGAACTCTGGGAATCCAGCGTTATCTTCGAGGAGGGCTCTCAAGGGAGGTTGGTCCCAGGAGGAAAAACATCTTCGCGGGGGAAGATGCAAGAGAGAGAGAGAGAGATTTTATTTCGCTTAGAAGCACGAGGCTTATCGCGCACCGGACTACCCTAACTACAACCTCCACCGACTAACCCGAACGAAAGACGAAAAGAAAAGACAAAGGAAAAGATAAAACGCTAACGACTCAATGGCCGCGACACAATATGGGGCCCACGAAGAGGGTAAATAAGCGCGTGGTACAGGTAAGCAGAATCTAAGCGACAACAAAGAAACCTCCTGTAGTAAGAATAAACCGAACACTTCTCCAAGGACATCCTACAGTCCGCACTCCACTCCGTTGAACGATGGGGTCCTCTTAGCGTATTCCAGAACACAAGCTCTCAGGTCACGAAAGTGCTAGGTCATTGCGAGGTTAACCTGGGGCTGGGGTACCGTGATCGTTGGATCATTGGATGGGGAGTCGACGAAGGGCCGAGGTGTGAAAGCGTTGGTGTTTTGTCAAGTGTGGTGCCTCGGGAGTCTGCTTGTCAGGCAGCGAGGCGGTTGTGTGAGTGAAGGACTGCAATCGAAAGTGCCAGCCGTGGTTGTTGAGGGGTGGTCTCGAGGGACCAGTATGGAATGGAGGCCTCTGGGGGGGCCGTGCAATGTAAAAGGTGAGCTGGGGACGCCAGCTCAGGTAAAGTATGGGTGGTCGCAATCGAAAGTGCCGACCGTGGTGGTTGAGGGGTGGTCTTGAGGGACCAGTATAGAGTGGGTGAGGGGATCGGGGGCCGCCTCAGTTGAAAGTGGTGAGCTGGGGACGCCAGCTCGGGTAAAATATGGGTGGTGCAATCGAAAGTGCCGCCGTGGTGGTTAAGGGGGTGGTCTCGGGGACCAGTTTGGAGTGGTGAGGATCGGGCCGGTTGAATGGGTGGGTAGCCTGCGAGGGCCAGAAAAAGAGGGGTAAGGTCACGTGAGTGACCTCGGGTAAAGATTTGAGAAATGTTTCGCGACCGTAGGGAAGCGAAACCTTCCGGGCTGTCGAGCGCTTTGGCAGAGGGCTCTCGCTAACCTGAGAGTTACTGACAGTGTGCGGACCCGACGTGTGTGGTGCTCGTGCGATGAGCGGCCTAGAGGGGGGAAACGACCGTCTACCGGTGGCCGTCGATTTGGCGGGAGTTGGTGAGTGTTAGACGCATCCCGTGAGGGTAACAACTCGGTGAATGGGGGGGTGGGAGAGGGAGACTCGTGTCATGACCGGGGAATCTAGCGCAGCGAAGGCTCTCTAGAGACTCATGTATCCAGCTATCGGCGAGGAGGTCGCCCAAGGGAGGTCGGTCCCAGGGGGGGAAACATCTTCGCGGGGGAAGATGCAAGAGGTTGCGTGAGGAGAAAAGGAAAGGAAGAGAAACTAGACAGAGAGCGAACGCAGGGCTCTTTATATAACCGAATAACCCCTGTCCGAACATGACAAATACTATGGCTTAAGGAAACAGATAGAGTATAATGGAACCGAGTAGAAACCGATAGAACAACCCATGACTCATCCGTTGACAAGTGCAACCACACTTCTCTTCACTCCACCATCGCTTATTCTATTACGTCCCGTGACGCCATAACACCTACATCCATAGAGCATCCAGCAATGCTCTCTCCGCGATCTTCTCATCGCGCACCTTCGCGCGTCAGGCACATCCAGGCAATGTGGCGCCCATCCTGAGAGCATCTAGCGATGCTCTCTCCGCCATGGCACGCCTGGGATAGGCCTCCTGCGTCTGGAGAACGATCAACAGATGAATCTCCGCCCAGGGCCTGGCAACGAATCACGGACGCGTCGGGGACTGCCAGGAGACAGAGCCAGCGCCTTGACAGCACTCGCCAGTAATGTCTCCGCCAGGAGACCAAATCATAATGGGCTACTCGTCAGGTGCCGCCAGAACATATCACTCATGCCTAGAGAGCACTCGTCAGTGCTATCTGCGCCAGGAGAGCATTCTCACCGAGCTGCTCGCCAGACACCACCGGAGCATATCGCTCGCGCCAAGACACTCTTAGTCAACAAGGATTTTACTGACTGCTAAGAGATATTGCCACGTCCGGAGAGCACCATGCCTGCTTTCATAGCACTGACCAATGCTCGTAGAGCTGCGGCAACATCTTTGGTAATACTATTCAAGGTGGGACATCCCCCACTTAGACCCATATGAATCGATACGCTTTCTTCAAAGGCGAGGTAGGCATTGCCAGTCTCTCAACCGATATCTCACGTGGGTATTCTTCACGCTGAACGGTCAGTCGCGGAATACTGATACGAGCACTGTCGTGTATACTGGGGATGGCTACCAAACCTTTGACGATGGCGTATGTATCTGCCGATTCGTGAAAGGCATTTAAGTCTTGAGGTTTAGGCCATGGTACGGCTCGTCTGAAAAGCTCAATGCCCTGCCTAAGCAGCACTCCAGTGCGAACTTGCTGGAAATTCTTTCTCATGCATAAGCAACATTATGCTGGTGGAGCGAGCTTGCTGGATAACAAACTCAGATACTGAGCGGCTGATACTCACCTCCCTCTTCCAATCCGCATGCGTACTAGCAGAACGACACGAATTTTGAATTAGACGGTCCAATTGTGTCTAACATTCCACTCGTAGAGCACTCGCCACTGCCCTCAGAACATTCACTGGATAGCACTCGGTAATACTCTCACATCATTGGGTAGCACTCGGTAATGTTCTCACTGGATAGCACTCGGTAATCCTCTCACATCACTGCATAGCACTCGGGAATGCTTTCCAGCTTTCAACTGAATTCATTCCACGTACGCAACTCTATCCTAGTATTTACCAGCCAATTACCAGCATCCACCTCGAACAAATGGGCCATTCCTAATATACTCCGAATATTCACGACCCACATCCTGTTCCTCCTCCTCCTACAGACCTTCAGCAGCCCATGTGGGTTATCAGCGATACCACGATCCTTCGCCTCAAGTAGCTCAACTACGCATAGTCTATGCGCGCACCCTGTGCTATCCCGTACCTTGAACAGAGCCTCTACTCGTCCTGGTAAGCGTCCCCGAAACACTCCCCACTGCTCTGAGGAACCTACCGATACCCATGCCCAATCCTTTCTTATTTTCCCCTTCCTAAAAGAGAATGTTCCCGTACACCTGATATTGTGAACCTCGTATACGTCAGGCCTTTGGAATATTGGTATCGGAACCTGCAAGCATGTGAAAACCTCCACCCGGCGTTCTAAAATGCTCTCAGAGCTTCCGGCAAAGCTCTGAGAGCATCCCGCATCTTCGGCATACTCCTTTATCAGGCGATGTAGCGTGATATGGCTCATTTGCAATCTGTCTGCTACGTTGAACAGTCTTTCCGCCGATTTCGCGGAGGGGTTGCAAAGGCGCTTCAGGGGCAGTCCGTTTTCTACTATTGAGCATTCATTCGGCGTTTTTTTGCGGTCCTCGATTTTGAAAATGTCGAGCAACTCCTTGAGGTTATCCCGATGGCTCCAGAGGATGTCATCGGTGCTCTCAGGACCTCCGACGATATCTTTCAGATTTAGAATTCGGATCTCTAATGCCAATCGCCTGCCCCCGTAGTCCAGTATCTGCGTTGCAGCGTTGACCTTGTTGGACGCTCTGTAAGCTTCTTTTACCTGCCGTACATGGGCAAGCTCGCTGACGTCCGTGGAGTATTGAGGAATACTCCCAAAGCGCTCAACATGCTCCCGGTAGTGCATCAAAACGTGCAATTTGATGAAGTTGAAGTGCGATCTTTCCCGAATCTCGTGGATCTCCTCTAAGCTTCGCTGGGTGCTCTGGGAGCCACTAACTGCTTTTGTTCGATCTCTTACGTCCTTTAATGTCTTCTTGTACGCCCTGAATTCTAAAAAGACATCCTTGTGTTTATGGAAATTGTTGAGATAGCTCTCCATATAGTCCAGGGTGCTCGTTGTATGACTCCCATGTTGTGCCATTAGGTGGAAGTCTATTAGACTTCGAACGCATTTCAAAGCTTTCGCGAAGTCGCTTCTGACAGCCACTCCCGGGTTCCTCAGAGCAACCGCGAGTGCTCCTAGAACGAACCGCCCCAGATTCCACATCTCTTTCCCTTGCCATTGGGTGGTAGATCGATACGCTTTGTTTGGAACTGCCAGCCCAGGGTAAGGCGCAATCGAAGCCGTTGAACTCCTCCAATCGGTGATGCTTCTTCAAGAAGCCCTGAATCCACTCCATCATGTGTTTCAACATCCCCAGGTAGATATTGTGCAGTATGTCCGGTTTATTGTGATCGTACGGATTAACCCTCGGCATACCCCAGAAAGCATTGAAGAGTGTTTTGACGGATATCGCAACAAGGTATTCCACCGGTTCTAGATTGCCCGGGTTATCGCCAAATAGCTGTACCTTCTCCCTGTAGTCCTCGTGGTTGCGCATAGAGCTTCGACGAGTGCTCCCAAGATTGTGAAACTCCACCTCGCATCGCGGGCAAGCACTAGTGCTGATGTTTTGCAAGTTTGAATGCTCGGGTTGATCGGCAATCCAGCCCGAGAGCACCGGGAAGCATAGTCGTTCGTAGCCGTCAGCGCATTTGATTAGCTCGCCCTCCTGAGAGCACTCGCGAATGCTTTGAAAGATCTCCCCAAGAGCACGATGCAGTGCCATCTGACTCTGACGTCTTAAAACGGAGTTAACGAGTGTTGTGTTCTTTCCGAGCTTTGGTGGCACTGGTAGCAACCCGAGGAGAATGAATGAATGCCCTGTGGGCTTATTGCGCACCGACGACTTGATGTTCCCGATGGGAAGATAGATTGGCCAGGCTTTCTTGTCCCCGCTGAAATTTGTCAGATGTGGGCCATCCGACGCGCATATAATTGGTACGACAGTAGACCCCTCCGGTAACGTATTCTATCGAGAAAGTATTAGCGACTGCTTCTGGAACATTATCGAGTGCTCATAGAGCACCTCACTGAATGCTTATAGAGAACCCCAAGTTGGCAGAGCGAGGCTTACGGACCTGTATCTCCCACCACCAATCTCCTGTATGCATTTCCCCATACATTCGCTCGCCAAATTCATTATGCTCCACCACGGGCGCGTACACCAATGACTCCCGGAAGGCACGTTGCCCTAGAAGATATCGGACGACAACCATTGGACGCGGTAGTAGTAGGAGATCTTCTCCCCCCCAATAACCACCTCCGAATGATTCCAGCTTGCCTTTCCCAGTACGTCGTTCATTTCCTCCAACCTCTTGATAAAATCCCGCCCAGTGCTGTAGGAGCACTCGCCACTACTCGGAGGAGCGTGTAGAAAGAAGCTATCGATGTTCCCCTGTGAGGCTTTAGATAGTGTGAAGTAGCGTGCCATTCTGAACTCGTATGCTGACCGAAATGGGTGCCATGGGTTTTGAAGAAGACTCTGTGAGCACTCCTCGTAGTCCTCTGAGCGGTAAAGTTGCTCCCCAGCACCCTCGTAAACTGTCGTAGATGCCATATGCCCATTTGAATCGCCGCCTGCCTCCTCAATCACGAAATATGATTCGGATTCGAGTCGAATTGTTACCCAAATCTTGGTCGAACGTGTCGGACTCCGAATCGTAGTGCGTCTCTGAATAGCAATCGGGTATGCTCTCTGGGCTCTCGTCAGTGTCGTCGGGGGTTTCTGCTGACTGATCGTGCTCCAGCAGTGAATATTGATTTCCCAGCCATTCATCTGCTTCTAATGGATGGATCGTTCGAAGATGTCTGTCAAAATTCGCGGAGGAGCTGTACCTCTTGCTGCAAAAAGGGCAAGACGATTTCATTGGACTCGAGAATTTGCAGTATGCCAAGGCGGAGGCTCTTTCCTGCAGGCGGTGCAGAGTGCTCTAGGAACGGTTTGTTAGCCAATGAGGCTCTCGCTGCCAAGCGGTAGTGCAGAGTGTTTGTCACCCACCCCATGCAGAGTGCTCGCTTAGCAGAGTGCTCGCCAAGTGATTGTAAGCCGCGCTCGCACCTCCAGCATAGCAAGGCTGATTTGACGTCATACATCTCCAACGGAATACTGCAAACACAAACACGAGCATACAACGAGAGGAAACAACAGTCCCCACAATCATGCCACCAGCGATGCTCCGTTCTGCCCTCTCAGCATCCCCGCACTCTCGCTGAGCACTCGCGGATGCTATTCAGACGATTGAGAAACCATTCTCAACGCGAAATTCAATACCAATATCGACTACGAGCTCAAAGAATACACACTCTCCGACTCGGCTTCATCGCGCACAGAGCCCCGATACCAACAAGAACAGAAACACCAACCCAACATCGGAATCCAATCGACATCATTGTTGGTACTACCGTCGGAGCATTCCCGAGTGCGCCTAGAGCATTTATCTACGTCATTCAATTGAATCAAACTACCAGAGTAGAATCTTTGAGTGCACCTAGAGCATTGATCTACGTCATCTATTGGAGCAAACATTCAGCACGGCTTGGAGCACCATTTGCAGCGCCGGTCGGAGCACTCGAGGGTGCCCGTATAGCACATGGGGGTGCTCCTATAGCACACGGGGGTGCTCTCGGAAGCATGATGAGCTCTGGAATAGCTGATTCTATTCGGTATAAGAGCACCCTTCTCCTCCTTCCAGATCGTGAGAGATTCCTAACCATCTTCCAGCGCTACCACTTCATACCCCTCACTGCTATCAAAGCTTTCAAGATATCTCTTGGAAGCGCATTCGTCTCACGTTTCAAGTTTACGGTTCAAGTTTCAAGTTTCAAGTTTCAAGTTTCAAGTTTAAAGTTCGAGCTTTCAAGCTTTCAAGCTGCACATCTAGCAATCATATATAAGATGGTATATCCTCCTTAATTCTATTGCTCTCAGAACCATACTCATCAAATATTTATATTCACTATAGGCACCTTCACCCCGCCCTCAGAGCACTCCACAGCACTCACAGAAGAAGCGAGATCGCGATCCAGACACCGACGATTCAGAGACCAAAAAACGCCGAAAGAAGGAAAAGAAGAAGGAGAAGAAGAAGCAGGAGATAGAGGAGCAGAAGGCGCTTGAGATTTTGCAGAAGAAGGTCCAAGAGAGAGAGCAGAGGAAGGCGCAGAAGGAGAAAGAGAAGAAGGTGCAGAAGCAGAAAGAGAAGTCCTCACCTTCGTCGTCTCGTAAAAAGCAGGAAAGCATCCAGCCTATCCCAATAGAGATAGGAGAGACACCCCCGCCGCAGTCTAACGGGGCGTGGTACGAGGAATGGGACTAAGGGCGATTGAGATGGAATCGACTCGAAATACGTGCAAGACGGGACAGGAGATCGGGCTCGGGTACCGATCGAACAAAGTATATTAATAAACTAACGAGATGTCGGAATGGCTCCGCCTAGCGTAGTATGCCAGGTGAGACCAACTAGGAACGAGTACAAATGAAGACGTTGCGTAAGGAAAGAAGAAGAAGAGAAGAGAAACAGAAACGAAGCGAGGGAGAGCCCTATAATATACCCAAGGAGATCCTCCGCTGACTAACCCAAACGACTCAACCCATACAACGAGAATAGGAAACCCATAACCGATCCCGATCTTTCCTTCCGCAATCCTAACCCGAAGCGCCTAGCGCTGACCGTATCCTCCGAGCACCTTCCTAACTCATCCACCTTATCCGACGCGATAGCGATCCTTCACCTAATACCTCGATTCCGCAACGCGTTACCGATGGCAGGGCGGGTGGGGCGGTCGTGCCGCGATACTAGCCCCCTCTCTAGGTTCGAGCTCCGTGAGAACTCCGACAGGTCCAGGTTTCGTAGGGTATAGGCGATGGAAGCGGGCGAGGAGGCGAGGAGCGTTGGTGACGTTGTCAGAATACTCCCAGGTCGGGGCGTCGTACCCCTTCCAGCTGCATAGGTACTGGAGACGTTTGTATCGGATTCGAGAGTCTAGAATATCGTCAAGTTCCCACTCTTCCTCACCTTCAACGACAACAGGGGGAGCCGGGGGAGGGATGTGTCCTGGTAGCGGGTCCGTAGCGCAAGGTTCCAATTTTGAAACGTGGAAGACAGGGTGTATCCTCATCAAGGCCGGTAGGTCGAGTTCGTAAGCGTAGGGGCTGATGACTTTCTTGATCTTGAACCTTCCCAGGCGTTTCCAATCGAGTTTCCTAGAAGGGCGAGTGGTCTGGATGTTCTTTGCGTTAAGCCATACTTCGTCACCGACCTTATAGTTAGGGGCGGGTATCCGATGTTGGTTGGCACCGGTTTCTTGGCGGTCCTGAGCATATCGCATCTCAGCTCGGAGGTGTCCTTGTATCTCGGTCATCCGTTTCACCAAAGCGTTAACGTCCTGTTGCTGATTTCCGAAGGCCAATGGCGCTAGGTCTTCCGTGAAGCGGGGATCATAACCGTAGTTAGCCATAAACGGGGAAACTTGCGTGGTTTCAGAGGTAGCATTATTGGCAGTGAACTCGGCGATGGGTAACCAGTCAGTCCAGTCATCTTGTTGGTAGGATACGTAGCTCCTTAGGTACTGTTCCATGACTGCGTTGGCTCGTTCCGTCTGTCCGTCAGTTTCAGGGTGGAACGCGGACGACATAGCTGCTGTGATCTTCAAGCCTTTGCACAATGATTTCCAGAACTTCGACGTAAATTGGGTCCCTCTGTCCGAGACGATGGATGTAGGTAGGCCGTGGAGTTTCCAGACGTGGTCGATGTAGAGACGTGCGAGATCTTCGGAGCCGGTGGTTGTATTGCAGGCGATATAGTGCTTCATCTTTGACAAGCGGTCCACCACAACTAGAATCTCATCCTTACCTTTACTCTCCGGCAGGCCCGTGACGAAGTCCATGGATATATGAGTCCAAGGTTTCTGGGGTACAGGTAGTGGGCGTAGGACTCCGAAGGGGGCATGCCGAGATGTCTTGCTCCGACTACAGGTATGGCAGTTGCGGACATATCGTTCCACGGACTTGCGCATGGTGGGCCAGTAGTATGATCGTGCTAGCAGGTCAAAGGTTTTCGCTCTTCCGACATGACCCGCTGACGGCGCATCGTGGTGTTCCTTCAAGAGATGAAGCTGCAGGGTTTGGTCTTCGGGAACATAAATCTTGGTGCGGTATATCAATAATCCCTCGCGGTTTGAACATTCGGCCAAGGTAATATCTCGGGAATGTTTGGCGCCTGTTCGGATGAGTTCTAGTATCTTGTTTGGGAACGGGTCAGTGGTGTACGCTTGTTTAAAAAGTTCTTCCAGGGGGGACAGTCCTTGTAAGGACTGGGTTGTAGCCAACAAACCCAGATTTTCCAAATTCTGGGACTTCAACACTACTTGGCTTTGGTGGGCCAGGCGTTCATCCCCCTCTTCAGGCATGTCCTGTGACCTCCTGGTCAACGCGTCCGGTTTTCCACCTTTCTTCCCAGGTCGGTAGGTGATCTTATAATCGAAACGTGATAGGATTTCAGACCATCTGGCCTGTCGTCGGTTCAATAGCTTCTTGGTCATGAAATATTCCAAGTTGCGGTGATCGCTCAGGACCTCGGTAGTATCGACGGCAGTCATTAACTCCGATCTCCATTCTTCAAAGCAGCGGATGATTGCTAGTAATTCCTTGTCATATATTTCATAATTACACTCCGCGGGGGAATGCTTCTTATTCATATATGCCACGGGGTGCAAAATTCCGATGTCATCGTATTGCGACAGGATTCCCCCAGAAACATAGTCGGACGCATCAGATTCTACTATGATGTGTCTGTCGGGGTCAAAATGGCGGAGGACTGGGTACGAGGTAAATGCTGCTTTCATGTGGTCGAAGGCTGTCTGGCATGCGGAGGACCAAACAAACGGGGTATTATTATGCGTGAGTGCTGTTATGGGTAGCAAAATCTTGGAGTAATCCCTGATAAATCTTTTATAAAAGTTTGCAAACCCGGTGAATACCTGAACATCCTTCACATTCCGTGGTTCCTTCCAATCCCTGATTTTCTCTACCTTCGCCGGGTCCATTTCCAAACCCTTGGTGGTAATTATCAACCCGAGATACTTGGTTTCTTGTACATGAAATTCACATTTCTCCGGGGCGCAGTACAAGTCGTTATTTGTTAGGGCTTGGAGGACTTGGTTGACATGGTCGATATGCGTTTCCAGATCCTTACTGTAAATCAGGATATCGTCCAAGTACGCGGTACAGAATCTATCGAGAAAGGGGCGAAGAACATCATTTATGAATCGTTGAAATGAGGCGGGGGCATTGGTTAAACCAAACGGCATGACATTGTACTGGAAGTGGCCGAATCGGGTTCGGAATGCTGTTTTCCATTCGTCTCCAGCGGCTATCCGGATTTGGTTGTAGGCCGCCCGGAGGTCGAGCTTGGTGTACCATTTGGCCGCGCCAATCAGGTTGAAGGTTTCCTTGGATAGAGGCAGGGGGTACCGATCCTTGATGGTGATTTCGTTAATTCCTCTGTAGTCCACACAGAATCGGAGTCCTCCCCCTGGTTTCTTGACAAACAGGACAGGTGCGCCCGCAGAGGAGGAACTTGATTCCATTCGTCCCGCTGCTACTTCTTTTTCCAAGTGATTCTGTAGGGTGGTCAGCTCGTCACGGGACATACCATAGAGGGGACCGAATGGGGGTTCAGTTCCTTCCTTGAGCCGGATGTGGTGATCATAGGGGCGGTGTTGCGGTAGCTTCTTGGCTCCTTCTTCCCGGAATCGTGACAGGTATTGGTGGTGGACAGTTGGTACCAAAGCGATGGGGTCTGTGAGCGGTGGTGATTGAGTTGGATTAAAAACGACTGCGAAGACTTGGAGATCCTGGGTGGTTTCGTAGAACATAGCCGCTGACACTCTTTCTATCTCTAGATCGTGTGTCGCGGGCAGCGGGCTGGAAATCCCTTGGACATAGGCGGGTACGGGTTCGTCGTTGCATTGGCGGAGGCAGTGAGGCGAGTTAAACAGGATGGAGTTCGTAGCAAAGTCTAGCTTGACGTTATGTCGACGCATCCATGGGATCCCAAGGACTACAGGGTAGTGCCCAAGGCGGGTGACATACGCGGTGACTTTCTCGAAATGGCCTTGAATGCGGAGGGACAATTGTGCGGTGTGTGTGATATCACCGGAGGAGATTTCTCTCCCATCGATGACTTGTAGTTTACGGGGTTGAGCGAGCAGGGAGGTAGGAAGTTGGTGGTGGCATACGAATCTCTCATCAATGAATGCGATTCCAGAAGCTCCAGTGTCAACTAATGCGTAGGTTTTACAGATTTTATTTTTATCAGATACAGAACATGAAACAACTAAGTGATCTGAAAACCCTTGCGCAGAAGAGACACTAGAAACAGGACCAGAAACCGAAGACAAAGACAAAGAGATAGGAGAAACCTGTACTGAGCCACTCAGTGCAGGTCGTCCCCATTTCCCGACGGTGGGGAACGCGGCATACCAGAGAAAGAGAAACCCAGATCAGAAGAACCAGAAGCAGAACCAGAAGAAGACGAAGACGTAGCAGCAAGAGCCCCATGCATCACCGGAGGTTGGTAGACCTCGGTGGTGGCAGCGGCGCGGAACGGACGAGCATTTGGGCGGCGATTGGGGCACTCGGTAGCGAAATGTCCCGCGTGTCCACAGTACATGCACAACCCTTGGGCCATGCGACGCGAGCGTTCGGCTGGGGACAAGGGACCGCGGGGGGCGCGAGGACGGATGTTGGAGAGGTCCATAGGGACCGTGCCCCCTGGTGCGTGGGACGGGTGTGCGGCGGTTATTGGGGCCGGAGCGGAAACAGGAGCAGAAGACCTTTGAGGTGCGGAGGCGAAGGCGGGGGCAGAGGCAACACGTGAACGGAGGCGAGCGTCCCTGATGCGTCCATCCAACCCTTGTAGGAGTCGGACGTAAGCCGTCAGGGAGTCGGGGGTGGCGTGGTGGATCATGGCATTCCGGAGGTCGCTTGAGAGTCCACGTGTGAGGGCGTGCTTCTGGGCTTGTTCGTTCCAGGCAACATCGGCGGCAAGGCGTTGGAAGTCAGCGAAGTATGCGGAGAAGTCTCGAGTTCCCTGCGTTAGTTTCTCCAGCTCTCGTTCAGCGGTGGCGACTCGGTTAGGATCTCCAAACGCAGTGTCCAGGAGGGTGATCAGTGCTTCGATGTTGGCGAGGTTGATGTTGGCACCATTGACCAAGGGCATGACCTGGCCAAGTGCACGTCCAGTTAGCAGGTTGATCGCGTATACGAGCTGTTGTTGGTCGGAGGTGAACCGGTCGGCATTTCCGATCATCTTGAGGCGGAGTTGGGTGACAAATGGGCGGAGAGCCGAACGGGTACCGTCGAACTTAGCTGGGTCGGGGATTTTGTCAGATCGTTGAGCAGGGGCCGGGACGGGGACTGGGGGCTGGGCTTGGACGGGGACTGGGACAGGGGCGACAGGTACTGGGGCCGGGGGTGCTTGAGCGCGTAGGAGTTGGTTAAGCTCCCTTGCTTCCGTGAGTTGGGTCGTCAAGTCTTGGACTTGGTTCTCGAGTTCGGGGATGGCGGTGGCGGTGTTCCTGGCGACGTTCAGTTGTTGTTGGAGCGCATCCCTTTCGTTGGTGAGGGCGTGACCTTCACGGAAGTTTGCTACTGACTGACTGTGCCATCGGGATAGGTTTTGGTATAGGAGGTCGGGGTTTTGGGTGTAGGAGTCCCGGAACTCATCTAGAGTTCCTGGAAAACCCCATTGGGATGGGGCTGCCATTGTGTATCAGGAGTCGATGTAAGTCGACGCAACGTAGTCTAACGGGGCGTGGTACGAGGAATGGGACTAAGGGCGATTGAGATGGAATCGACTCGAAATACGTGCAAGACGGGACAGGAGATCGGGCTCGGGTACCGATCGAACAAAGTATATTGATAAACTAACGAGATGTCGGAATGGCTCCGCCTAGCGTAGTATGCCAGGTGAGACCAACTAGGAACGAGTACAAATGAAGACGTTGCGTAAGGAAAGAAGAAGAAGAGAAGAGAAACAGAAACGAAGCGAGGGAGCGCCCTATAATATACCCAAGGAGATCCTCCGCTGACTAACCCAACGACTCAACCCATACTGGCGAGAATAGGAAACCCATAACTGATCTCGATCTTTCCTTCCGCAATCCTAACCCGAAGCGCCTAGCGCTGACCGTATCCTCCGAGCACCTTCCTAACTCATCCACCTTATCCGACGCGATAGCGATCCTTCACCTAATACCTCGATTCCGCAACGTTCTCGATGGCAGGACGGGTGGGGGCGGTCGTGCCGCGATACGCAGTCGTCGCGTTCCGAGAAGCACTCGCCACCGCCCTCTCAGCACTCAGGGATTTTCCCAAAGCAGTGGACGAAAGAAAGCAGCAGCGAAAGCAGTAGCGATAGCGATAGCGATAGCGATAGCAAAAAAGGCAGCAAAAGCGGCAGCAAAAAAGGCAGCAAAAGCGGCAGCGACAGTGATAGCGCTAGCGACAGCGATCGCGATAGCGAGGAAGGGCAACCTGAAGTCGAGCCCCACAGAGGACGTTCTGCAGCAGGCACAGCAGTAGGCCCAGCAGCACCCAAGCCCAAAAAGCGTTCAGCAGGCACAGCAGCAGGCCCAGCAGGCCCAGCAGTACCCAAGCCCAAAAAGCGCTCAGCAGCAAGCCCAAAGCCCCAAAGAGAACGAACAGTTCAACAAGTCTCCAGCTTTTCCCCAGAGTTAGGCAGCTCACCGCCACTACCACCGTCGGAGCCTGTCCGTCAAACCGAGCTCTAAGTTCGTGCCCCTGCTCCAAAAGCAGTCCCCAGTGCTTCACAGAGCTCTCAATTCCGACGTCCCCGTCGGATACCAATACCCAGTTCCCTCCATCGGCAGAGCAGAGGCAAAGGACCCAAGATCGTGCCCCAGAAACTCCCCCGCGTGCTCGGTCAGCGTACGGCAATCCTCCAGAGACTCCCCCGCGTGCTCGGTCAGCGTACGGCAATCCTCCAGAAGCGTTCCCCGATGCTGCAGTAGCATCCTCCCCAAGCTCTCGAAACTCTAGAGAGATGACTCAGGCAAATAAAGCGAAGATGACTTTAGGTTTGATCAACCTACCTAAAACGTACACTAGCGTCTGCAACGACCTCAAGGCGGAGATGCACAACACCGGTTGGGTCAACAAAACCATTTCCGGAGCAGCAGCCTTCGATGCTCTCTGCCTCCATGTGTTGAGCACTCGCGCTCTCCGTGCGTTCCTCCCTATGTGGAATGGACCCAATAATGCACCTCGCAGAGCACTCGCCGACGCTTTGAAGTGGCTCATTGCCGATGTTGGGCAGAAGGAAAAGCTATCGAGGGGGCAGGGTAATCGCGAGTTTAGAGATGTTGCTGACGAGAGTGATGAGGATGATAAGGACAGTGGCCGGCGCTCTAAGAAGCGTAAACGGGACCCAGTGTCCACCGATCTCGATAGACCGTCCATAATGGTCACGGTGGTAGACCCGGATGCTCTGGGAGCATTCTCCGTAGTTGCCCCGCCCCGTATCTATGACTGGAACCATCGACGAAATCAGAATCCGTTCATTGGTATTCTGACAAAGATAACGTTTCCAGACCTCTGCAACTTGATAATGAAGCACACCCCAGCCGACAGAGCAATCAGGAGTATCTTGGGAGCACTCGACAACGTTCCACCGGCATCCAATCCTCCTGTTCGGCCAATGGAGGTCCAGATCACTGATTCGGAAGAGGTAGAGGGTTGGTTGAAGAATAGCGTTGGCAGGCCTAGGAGGATACTCGCGATTCTCCACAGAGCGGGCGCGGGTGCTGATTTGGGTGGTGCTGAAACACCCCCGCTGTCACGAGCATTCCCTCATATCGAGGAAGACGATTACACCATGCTTGATATTCCAGCAGAGGACTCTGACTACGAGGAGGGAAATCATCGCATTAATGCTAAAGGACTGAGGGTATATTTGCCCAGAACTGATGCCAGTAACCAAAGGCTAATTCAGACTCTTGTTAGACGTCACGATAGACAGCAGGATGCTATCGACGACTTAGACCCCAAATACCTGAGGAAGTATCCTCTGGGTGTAGGGGTTGCTGACGCAAACTTTGCACAGGGAGTAATCTGGACGCCTGCCGGGATAGCAGCCAAGAGAGCTGCTGACGCACTCGTGGCTGCTGCTGGAGGAGGAGGTGGTGGTGGCGGTGGTGGTCGTGGTGGTGGTGGTGGTGGTGGTGGTGGTGGTGGTAATCCTCCTCCGGGCGGACCTCCTCCACCTCCTCCAGGCGGACCTCCGGGCGGTTGTGGTGGTGGTGGTGGTGGACCTTCTGGAGGCGGTGGTGGTGGCGGTGGTGGACCTTCTGGAGGCGGTGGTGGTGGTGGTGGTGGTGGTGGTGGTGGTGGTAGCGGGCATCATTAGTTTTCTTTGGTATAATCTCTCGTTTCTCTTTCTGCTCAACGAATGCTTACCTCTGAATATCGGTATGTATTGTTTTCTGAGCACTTGCGAGTGCTACTGGCATCATTGTATATTCTCTCTTTTCTTTTTCTGCTGAACGATCGCTTACCTTTGAATAGTGGTATGTTTTCTCTCAGCGCTGGCCAGTGCTCCTGGGATTGGGTTCGGTGCTATTTGATGTTTAGATTTTCTTTATCTGAATAGATATGTTTCATCGTTTTAGATTTTCTTATATTAGATTAGATTTTTTATATTCGATTAGATTAGATTAGATTTCATTATGTTCTTCCATTTCTTCTTAATTGAATTGCAGTCGGTTCAAACTCCTACATTGCTCTCAGAGCACTCGTTATCGCTTCAGGGAGTGCAGTAAAACGAGTGATTAGAAATGACTGGGATGCGGGTGAGCGGATGTGAAAATTCTTCTTGCTTGGCGACGAAAACTCTGTCGCCAAGCGTTGATTTCTAATCAAAACACGCAAAAGGATGCTCCTAAAGCACATTGGATACTCCTGCCAGCAAGCAGAATGCCTCTCAACAAGCGATCTGCCGGTTCAGCATTTCTCTCCGCAAAGCGACCCCGACTTCTAGTACCACCCGAAGAGCATGACGATTCACAGACTGATGGGTCTGTAATATCATTCGTAGCATTGACCCCACTCTCTACCAGCACTCGGAGTAGTCAATCGACCGGCACTCGGAGCAGTCATTCGACGACCGCCCCAATAGCGCGTAAAGGGCTTCTCCGTTCTACCGACACATCGACTGGAAGAAACAGCCCTAGAAGGGTAGAATTCCATCTCCCCAATGGCAATACTGACACCGTTGAAGTGCAGGAGGAGCAGCCGGAGGAGCATGTGCCAGAGGTGGAGGAAACCGCCCGATACGAGCCACTCCGAGTATGACGACTCCCCAGAAAATGCTGAGGAGAGCTCTGAGGAGAATCTGGACGATCCGGAAGAAGAACCTCAAGCCTCCACCCAGCAGAGATCCCAGGGTACGGGTAAGAGGCCTCGTACAGTACAGCCGACTACTGCCAGAGCACTGGGCAATGCTCGGAGGAGACCAACCGGAGCGGCAGGAGAGGTTATTGCTTCCTCCGACGTCTCGGTGGATGTGATACAGGTTCGACTCCCTCCCACCCATTAAGGTTCAGGACAAAACGCTCACGTTTCAGAGGGGAGCACGTCCGGGTGCAAAGATAGTACGGAGAGCAGCTCCCACTTGGCGCCAGACAGACGCATCACAGTGGGTGCCCACCGCATCCACAGACCCACTCCGGTACCCAGCCAGCGAGAGATTGTCCATAGCATCTCAGGGATCATCTTCGGCATCTCAGGAAGCATTCCCGGCATCTCAGAGAGCACCACCAATATCCTCACAATCGATGCCTTCTTCAGTGCCCGTTTATTCTCGCGATATTGACTACAGCTCTTCCACACGGCACATCAATCTTTCCTCCATGCTTTCGAGGTACGGCGATTCCTCTCCCACTTATCGCACCTATCGTTCCTCCCCGCCTTTTGAGGGCGTTGGCGAGAGCTCTATGAGCAGTCCCGAGTTCCTCAAGCCCTCAGGTATATTTACCAGAAGCGCAACCAAGATAAGATACGATATTGCACAGCTTCCTTCATCTCTCAGGGACGAAGGAAATGCTCCTATAGCAGAAAGTGAGGTTAGTAGTATTCCCGATAGCACTGACCACCGCTTTGAGAGCATCGTTAACATTCCTGCGAGTATCTTATCTCAGCGATCCTTGTTACCTAGCTCGAGGAGTGCAAACGTTCTCTCAATGCAAGCCCAGAGGATTGAGAAGGAGTGCAGCACGCTAATCGGGGACCACACTCTTCTACACGAGCCTTTCCCCCCTGCGGCGAGGCTTTCGGTACTGGTAGTAAATATGTGGGCAGCTGCCAGTCGCAGGGTGGGATGTGCAGTAGATCTCGACGAGGTCGTTATCAAACAGGTGGATGCTCTTGAAACGTTCACGAGTGCTCCTATAAGCATAATTGACACCGATAGGTCAGAAGTCTACACTCCTGAGTGCGCTCGCACTTGATGCACGAGGTTAAAGGGCGGCTGGCGGATTCGACCATCTATGGGCTTGGAAAGCTCTCGAGTCCTGAGGCGAGGGCCGCTCAAGTAGAGTATCTTTTGAAAAATGATCGCCTCTTGAGCGCTGCGCAGCATTACGAGGTATGATCAATCCCAGCGAGCATCCGGGGGTGCTCACAGAGCACTCGGGTGTCAATGCTCAGAGAGCACTCGCGAACGCTGCTAACAGATACTAGACCTACCGTCTACGGTTTCTTGCGCCGGAGATTATCGACATATTGTACTATAAATACTTTGATGGGTTCAGGATGCGAGGGGTAAAAGATCCCGAATTCCTAGAGCGGATTACCCCTACGTTTATTTGCCTGATATCCACTGCGATTTGGCATGGCATTCGGGCATGGTCAACGGGAACATACGTGAAGCCAGACCATTTCCAGTCACAAAACAAGAGTGTTGTCAGTAAGTATCCCCGATCCTCACAGCTATGGCGAGTGCTCTGGGAGCAGTGATGGACGCTGATATTGCACACGAGTAGAAACGTTCAACAGAATGAGCAACACATGGAAGGGGAGGAGTAGGCAGAACCAGGAGGCAACATTGAAGGTGATTAAGAATAACCTCCGGGAGAAGGTATGCTATAGATGGATGTTACAATGGCAGAGTGCTTTTCCAGATATTGAGGCTAACCTTGATAGATACGAGAGAAGAAGGGCATCACTATCGAAGTGATACTGGAGGATGGATTCAGCGAGGACGACGAAGCGTTAGCGGCCGATCTTGCGGCATTCCGGAACGCTCGGAAAGCACCCCCGAGTGCTCGAGAGAATATCTCTGGTTCCGACAATGGTGGCGGCCAGGAAAAGGTGGTTCATGCTCAACTTTGCGGCATTGAAGCGGAGGAAGGGGAGGAGGAGGAAGAGGAGGATCACGAGGGAGAGGAGGAAGAGCACCTGTAGGGCACCTAGCAGTGCTTTGGTGCGCAATGACGAGTGCTTTGGGGAGCAGCAGCGAGTGCTTTGAAGCGCAATGGCGAGTGCTTTGGGAGCAGCAGCGAGTGCTTTCGAGAGCAGCGGCAAGTGCTTTGGAGAGATACCTATACCTGTATTATATTCGATTAGCGATTTCTATACGCTTGTAGTGTTAGTATTTAGTAATAGAATCACGGTTTTGGATGCTCCGCAAAGCAGTGCCTACTAATGCAAAGAGTAGTATGCATTGTAAAAACAGGGCGCTAAAGGGTAACATGCGGTGTATCGAGCGCTGCTGGAGCAGTCGGGAGTGCTCCAGGAGCATTAGCGATGCCCAGGAGTCGTCAGAGAGCTCCAGGAGGGCCCAGGAGATAGGTAGCAGTCTCCGGCAAGAGAACATTCCGTCGCGAGAGCGTCAGGCGAAAGAGCATTCCGTTGCATCAGCAAAAAAAAAAATCCTCCAAGACGAATTGTACGTCCAGACGTACCGATTCGTCTTTTGCGACCAAAACCTCGTCTTTTGCTACCAAAAACTCGCATTTTGGTCGTCCCGCGCGTCCCGGAGATCCGAAATGTGACATGTCGTCTTTTGGCGCCTAGTATGCGTCCCAAATGTGACATCTCGTCCTTTGCCGCCTAGTATGCATCTCAAATATGACATCTCGTCTTTTAACGCCTTTTGACGTCGCGCGGATGTGATATTCTGCCTATGTACTGGCGCTAATGCTAGCGCTAGCTAATGACGTCAGATTTGACTCTTCTCCACACCTCGAGGATCCACCCACACCTCCACCTCTACCTATACCTACCTCGCCTCCTACCTCACCTCCTACCTCACCTCCTACCTGTATCGACACCTACCTCCTACCTGTACCGACCTCCTACCTGTATCGACGCCTACCTCCTACCCGTATCAGCGCCTGGATACGTATTTACCTTCCTCTGCATTTTGACGCCTTTACTGACACCGCTGCAGGAAGCAAATCGACACCTACCAGTCAACGAATACTGGAGGATTTCGACACCTACCAGGCTCCAAATACTGGACGATTTCGAAACCTACCAGGCTCCAAATACTGGACGATTTGGACACCTCCTAGGCACCGAATACTGCACGAATTGGACACCCCCCAGGCACCGAATCGACACCTACCTGTCACCGAATACTGCACGATTTGGACACCTACCAGTCACCAAATACTGCACCAAATGGACACCCCCAGGCAGCGAATCGACACCTACCTGTCACCAAATACTGCACGATTTGGACACCTACCAGTCACCAAATACTGCACCAAATGGACACCCCCAGGCAGCGAATCGACACCTACCTGTCACCAAATACTGCACCAAATGGACACCTACCAGGCAGCGAATACTGCACGATTTGGACACCTCCTAGGCACCGAATCCTGCACCTACCAGTCACAGAATACTGCACCAAATGGACACCTCCTAGGCAGCGAATACTGCACCAAATGGACACCCCCAGGCAGCGAATCGACACCTACCAGTCACCAAATACTGCACCAAATGGACATCTCCTAGGCAGCGAATCGACACCAATACTGCACGATTTGGACACCTCCAGGCAGCGAATCGACACCTACCAGTCACCGAATAATGCACGATTTGGACACCTCCTAGGCAGCGAATCGGCACCTACCGGTCACCGGGTACTGCACCAAGTGGACACCTCCAGGCAGCGAATCGACACATACCAGTCACCGAATACTGCACCATTTGGACACATACCAGTCACCAAATACTGCATCAAATGGACACCTACCAGACAGGCAGGACAGCGGGCAGGAAGGCAGGCAGGGGGGAGGTCAGCGGGCAGGAGGGCAGGCAGCTCAGCGGGCAGGCAGCTCAGCGGGCAGGCAGGCAGCTCAGCGGGCTGGAGCGCAGGCAGGCAGGTCAGCGGCGAGCTCAGCGCACAGCTTAACGGGCAGGAGGTCGGTGGGGGGCAGGAGTAAGCGGAGGTAAGTGGGGCGCCGGCGGAGGCAGGTGGGTCGCTAGGAAATATGTACATAGAATTACGTGAACATGTGGATCAATAAGCGTGACATTTGCGCGGAACTGGTGTCCTAGTCTATGTACCGATTGCCGAGTGACCTCATTCTGCCAGCCAAATTCGCTAGCAAAAGCCGTTAACCGGGCAAAAGCTACCCAGGTGTGGACCCGGTGTTCGTTTTGGGGTCAAAAGACGACGCATCAGCAAAAAATAGGGTCCATTCTGACGCACCTGGGCGTACCCAGGCGCACCCGGCGCACCAGGCGCATGAGAAGTTTTCTTACCTGCATCCATACGCCCCGGCGCAAAACGATATCGTCGCGACAAGAACGGGAGAGATTCTCTCCCGTTCCCGTCAGCCAGTCGTCGTTGCTCAAAAGACGAGTTCGTCTTTTGACCAAATGACGTCGTCCCTCGACCCCAAAACGAACACCGGGTCCACACCTGGGTAGCTTTTGCCCGGTTAACGGCTTTCACTAGCGAATTTGCTGGCAGAATGAGGTCACTCGGCAATCGGTACATAGACTAGGACACCAGTTCCGCGCAAATGTCACGTTTATTGATCAACATGTCTACGTAATTCTATGTACATTTCTAAGCGCCCCACCCCCCCCCCGCTTACTCCTGCCCCGGGCACTGCCTTCCTGCGCGCCGAGCTGCCTGCCCGCTGAGCTCGCTGCTGAGCTGCCTGCCCGCTGAGCTCCCGCTGAAGTGCCTGCTTGCTGAGCTACCCGCTGAGCTGCCCATTGAGCTCTGCTGAGCTGCCCGCTGAGCTGCCCGCTGAGCTGCCCGCTGAGCTGCCCGCTACGCTGCATGCCTGCCTCCTGCCCGCTGACCTGCCTACTGCCTGCCCTCCTGCCCGCTGAGCTCCCTGCCTGTGGGTGTCTATTTGGTGCAGTATTGGTGACTGGTAGGTGTCGATTCGCTGCCTGGGGGTGTCCAAATCATGTAGTATTTGGTGACTGGTAGGTGTCGATTCGCTGCCTGGGGGTGTCCAAATCGTGTAGTATTTGGTGACTGGTAGGTGTCGATTCGCTGCCTGGGGGTGTCCAAATCGTGTAGTATTTGGGGACTGGTAGGTGTCGATTCGCTGCCTAGGAAGTGTCCAAATCGTCCAGTATTCGGTAACTGGTAGGTGTCGATTCGCTGCCTGGGGGTGTCCATTTGGTGCAGTATTCGGTGACTGGTAGGTGTCCAAATCGTGCAGTATTCGGTGCCTGGTAGGTGTCCAAATCGTGCAGTATTCGGTGCCTGG
The DNA here is from genome assembly GCA_024713855.1 of Morchella sp. 2016-41. Classification (NCBI taxonomy): domain Eukaryota; kingdom Fungi; phylum Ascomycota; class Pezizomycetes; order Pezizales; family Morchellaceae; genus Morchella; species Morchella sp. 2016-41. The sequence continues at coordinate 18,608 of JAMGZD010000001.1, read as the reverse complement.
TAGGTGTCCAAATCGTCCAGTATTTGGAGCCTGGTAGGTGTCGAAATCGTCCAGTATTTGGAGCCTAGTAGGTGTCAGTAAAGGCGTCAAAATGCAGAGGAAGGTAAATACGTATCCAGGCGCTGATACGGGTAGGAGGTAGGCGTCGATACAGGCAGGAGGTTGGTACAGGTAGGAGGTAGGTGTCGATACAGGTAGGAGGTGAGGTAGGAGGTGAGGTAGGAGGTGAGGTAGGAGGTGAGGTAGGAGGTGAGGTAGGAGGCGAGGTAGGTGGGTAGGTATAGGTGGAGGTGGAGGTGTGGGTGGATCCTCGAGGTGTGGAGAGCGTCAAATCTGGACGTCATTAGCTAGCGGTATTAGCATTAGCGCCAGGACTTAGGCAAAATATCACATCCGCGCGACGTCAAAGGCGTTAAAAGCGAGATGTCATATCTGAGATGCATACTAGGCGTCAAAGACGAGGTGTCGCGTTTGGGGACGAATAGTAGGCGCCAAAAGACGACATGTCATTTTTGGGAGTCCCGGGAAGCGCGGGACGACCAAAACACGAGTATTTGGTAGCAAAAGACGAGATTTTGGTCACAAAAGACGAATCCGTACGTCTGGACGTACAATTCGTCTTGGAGGATTTTTTTTTTGCTGATGCGTAATTCGGTCAAAAGACGACGTAATTCGGTCAAAAGACGAACTCGTCTTTTGAGCAAACGACGACTCCGCGACGGGAACGGGAGAGAATCTCTCCCGTTCTTGTCGCGACGATATCGTTTTGCGCCGGGGCGTATGGATGCAGGTAAGAAAACTTCTCATGCGCCTGGTGCGCCCAATGGCGCCGGGTGCGCCTGGGTACGCCTAGGTGCGTCAGAATGGACCCTATTTTTTGCTGATGTGCGAGAGCGTCAGGCGAGAGATTACTCCGTCGGGATAGCGTCTGGAGCAAGGTAGCTCCGTCAGGGTGAGCGTATTGCTCTCGCGGCGCGCAGAAAGCACTAGTGCTCGCCAGGGCGGAATGCTATGCGCCAGACGGCGCCAGGAATGCTCGTTGCTTCTCTGGAGAGGCAGTTTGTCTACCGAGCACCCTGGGCGCCTGGAGCGTCCAGAGCATCTGGCGGAGGTTGAAGGTTTGCTGATGTATGGAAGAATAGGGTTTCAGATTAGGTGTAGTGCCTATGGGTTATGTAATCGTGGATCAAGATTTGTAGTATATAAGGAGTGAGAAACTCTCACTTGTACGGCGCAACAGTTCCATCTTTCTGTAACGGCGTACAGACAGGTCTCCGGTCTACCTTTGTTCCTGTTTCCTTTGTTCTGTTTCCTGTTTCCTTGGTCCCGTTTCCAGTTCTGTTTCTCGTTCTGTTTCCTGTTTTCCTGGTTCCTTCCTATCGGGTCACGTCCCCGACTTCAAGTCATGTACCTGTTTCCTTGTTTCCTTGACCCATCCTGTATCCCCGTCCTCACTTAGCCCGTAGTCTTCCCGCTCCTGAATCCTAGTCTGCCCAATTCCCTGTAGGCTCTTCCCTGCTCTGACTTTACCCCTGTCAACCGTTATCGTCACGGGACTATTCAACCGGACGTATCGGAAGATGGCTTTCGTGCCTGGATGCACATCCTATGGCTCAAGAAGGTTCTCTATATTTTGGCTACGCCTCGCACCTCGATCCCTCCCAATTCCCCAATCCCCGTTGCACCTTCTGAGGTAATGCCTAGCCTTAACGTCTCACATGTCGCTAAGGTATTTACCGATCGGTTCCAGTCTGTGCTCCAGTCCCCGTCCCGTCGCCTCTATACATCCTTGCCCTGTCTCGTCTTCCCTGTTTCCTTGATCATGTACTTTCCTATCTTGTCCTAGTGCTGTCTCTGTTCTGTCTCTGTTCTGTCTCTGTTCTGTTTCTCGTCGGAGTATGCTCCGCTATCCTTATCCTTTCGTGTTCCCTTCGTTTCTGTTCTGCGTTCCTGTTTTCCTAATACGTTCCTGTCTCCGTGCTTTGCCTATTCTTTCCTCGTTCCTGTTTCTCTTTTGCGTCCTCACTTCTGCTTTCCACGTCTCTGTTTTCTCGTTCTACCTTTCCGTTCCCTATGACGTTGTCTGGATTGATCAGCAACGTTAATATTCTTGTACACAAGGAAGCCCTCCCATTCTCTTTGAGAGGCTTTTCCTTTAGTTCTTCAGTCATTTTGCTTGTAACTTACGTACGCTTCAAATTCAGTCTTTCTCTAGAACTTACGAAGCGTTCCCCTCGTAGACCTCGTCCCTTCCCCTGGGCTCTCGCCTAGGAGAAAGTCTTCAAAGCCTAAGATCGTCTTAGGCTTCCCCGCCTCACCCTACCTCTTGTCTTGCCTTGTCTCGCCCTCGCTCCGCGTCCAGGCTCCACTTTCCCCATAGCCTGACCCCGTCCTGTCCAGTTTTCGTTCTGCGTCCCAGCTCCGCCCTTCCCTAGGGCCCACCCTGTCCCGTCCTCGTTCTCGTCCTGTCGAACCCAACCTGCCAAGATTCCTAGATGTTTTTCATGGATCGGTTGTAGGGTTTGATTAGTAATGGTTGTTCTTTCGCGTTCTGTGGTGTTCGGTGAAAACTCTGTCGATTGCGTAACCATGGGTCATTGGGAGGATTAGTCATCGTAAGATTTCCTTGGGTATATCATAGGGCTCTCCCTCGCTTCGTCGCTGTTTCTCTTCTTCTTTCCTTAAGCAACGTCTTCTACTACTATTGTACTTATTACGTATATCGGGCCTACCCTGGAATACCATACCAGGCTGAGCCATTACTATATCACGCTGGTTATAAATATATACGCTGTTACTTCTCTTCTAACGAAGACCGCTGTTTACTACATACGCCGATAATTCTCTTCTAACGAAGACCGTAGCACCTCGCTTGATTAACTCGACAGCTACTACTGTTGCACCTCGTACCCTGCGGAACACTTGCACCACGTCGCCCCTTGAGAATGTTACCCAATCTACAAGGGCCCCTTTGTATCGAAGTCTCTTCCGCGAAGCCACGCCGTTCGCCCGTAACACTTTGCTTTACAATAGTTTAATTTACTATCTCTACATACAAGGTTACGTGTTCAAATCACACTCAGATTGTTCTTTCTCCTACACAGAAAAATACAAACTTGTGACTGGACAAGTGAATTCAGGTATTCGCTTACCTGTACCAGGGGCTCCTCCCCACCCCAGGCGGCTGGAGCTGCTAAGTGGTATTCTCTGATCCTGTTTGAAGCAAGTGATATTTTGTAACCCTGCATGGCTAGGGTTATTTAGGGTTATTGATCAGTGCGTTTGAACGCATCTCTGGCTGAGATGTGATCTGGGGACTGCGGTTGAGGGCATGAAACACTTGACAGGGAAGCCAGGATTTGGGTACCGCCTTGACACCACTGCTCAATATTTGCATTTGGTTTCACTGAAGGTACTTTGATAGCTATTGTTGGTTTCCACAAGTAAGCGTATGCTGGCCAGTGAGATGGCAACGCCACTCGATCCTCAATGAGCGTAGTTATTACAGCAACCTCTGGCTATTTAAATGTAGGAGAATAAGTTGATCATGAAATTTAATGTACATTAATACTTGGTATACCATCTTTGAGCATCACTTTCTGCCTGAAACCTATTAACCATTAATTCTGCCAAAGACTCATAAACCTTGGGTTCTACCAATTCTCAACAATGTATGATAGCATCTCCAATCTTTCTTCTTACACCATGTCCTACTTCCTCATAAACTTTAGGATACAGCTTATTCAATTTATCCTTTATTACGGACCAAATATTCTCGATAAGGTTGAGATCTGGGGAGTAAGAGGTATAGATTTAAGGGGGATACCACTCTCTTGGAACTCTCTTAAGTAGTGAATGTATCCTCGCTTTATCAATAATGAGATATAACTTTTTTTCCTCATTCTCTCTTTAAACCTCGTCCAAAATATCTAGAAAATATTTCTCCATGACAGTAACAAGACTTCTGGAAGACATTCCTCCCCTCTCCACAGTGATCTCATCTCCCCACAAATATCTCTTTTTCCACATTAACTTAGTCCAATTTCAGTGCTCCAAAGCCCAAGCTATTCTCTGACTTGCTACTTCATTGTCTAAGTGGGTCAACTACTTTTTTTGCCATTTCGTTAGGTGTTTAGTGAGTAGGCGATATTGTACAGCGGTGATTGAAACACTTGACGCAATTGCATCGCGTAAATCCTCATAAGTTTGCTCGAGATTATTGAGCGTTGAGTAAAAGATTAGTGCGTCTTGATTTGGTGAGATTTTTCTAGGAACTCCCTTTCCAGGTAGGTCATTTCCATCCACCCTGCTGGAGTTTGCTTTGTGGTTTGAAACCACGGTGGGGGAGCGGAATAGAAAGATTGTGAGAGATCTCTCTGAATAGTGCACCCTTCACTTGGATGCGCTCAATCTGGCCTCTCGGATACAGTGTGATATGGGCTGTGGGTATAACATTATGTCTAGGACTTTTTCTTAATTTTACCCGTTGGCTATATTGGGCTGGCATTAGAAATAATTGTGGTAATCATGTGTGGTTTTGTTGCAATGTCAATGTACGCTTACTTGTGGAGACCCGCAATATTTCTCTCTGTTTCCAGAGCCACAGAGCAACTATGCAAACCCTAACAGACGGTAATTAATATACAGATTTCACACTAAACTCCATTACGTTGAGACAGTGGGCTGTACGGTAGGCTAGGGAATGTTAGAGTTTGTTAGGGCTAATTGTGGTTATTGATGAAGTGTTTTCTTCAACTTCAGCTAGGGGAAGGTTATTAAACTGATTACAACTAGAATAGATATTCTCTACGATATGAGTTGCTAAACCAATAACTTAATTGAGATGAATGATTCAAGCATGTGCTTCATTAATACTATGTACAGCGAACTAAAGTACGAAATAGATTGGAAAATTGAATAACAAATCGGTAAAAGCAAAGCCTTTCGGATAAAACAGTTGTCAGAAAATTGAAAAGGTATCCCAACAGCTAAGGGCCAACAAAAAGACCTTAACCTAAATTACTAAGTTAATATTCTCGACCCAGTTATCATACTTCCCTCCCGGATTCCAAATCCGAGATTATTTAAACTTCAAGGCAAACAAGAGCGGTCCCATACCTCCAGGCCACTACATTGGTGTTCCAAGACTTATATAATGAATAGATGTTAGTATATAACACAGATGAAATTCACTGTGAGGTAAGTAAATATATCAACTCAAGGTAAGGCTAATTCATCAAGAAAATAGTTGAATAGTATTTTATTCAATTTAACCAAAACTTAATATGCAAGAATGTGACCCCAATGGTGTAATGAAAATTTAAGGTTATAGCACCTTTAAGCAATGGTTCTGTAGCTTTTAAACAAGTAATATTGTAGATTGGACTCCGCTGTCTGATGATAAGAATCCCTTCTCAGCTCGCAGGAATCCGCCCCTAATTTATCAATGAAGGAACCCATATCAGGGTCCGTATTCTATTTAGTAAACTTTATCTCGCATAATCCCTTTGACTCACAAATGCCGGCTATCATGCTGTAACATACTCTTGCGTTGGTCCTATTCTCAAAGGAGAACAGGCTGCAGCCATCAGCTATACTCTTTGGAGTACGCCAACCAATAATATAGTAGAGGTGTAGTCGTACACAGGTGCCCCCACACCACCTTCGCACCTGTTACGGGTGAACGGCGTTGCTTCATGGAAGAGGCCTCGACGTGAACTGGCCCTCGTAGGTTCGGTAATATCTGGGGTCTTGACTGACTATGTTCGGCAGGTAGTGGACTCGGGCCAAAGCAGTCGGGACAGGGACCGGGGCAGGATAGGATGGGACGGAGACACGAGTTGAGAGAGAATGGTCTTGGGATTCACCTCCTAGGTATCGCGGCACGACCGCCCCCACCTGCCATGCCGTCGAGAACATTGCGGAATCGGGTGGTGAAGTGTGGGATCGCTATCGCATCAGTTAGGATAGATGGATTCGGAAAATGCTCGGAGGAAAAGGTCAGCCCAGGCGCTTCGCGTTAGGATTGCGGAAGGAAAGATCGTGATTGGTTATGGGTTTCTATTTCGATTGCATGTCGTGAGTCATTGGGGTTAGTCATCGGAGGATTTCTCTGTGTATACTAGAGAGCTCTCCCTCACTTCGTTTCTGTTTCTGTTCTCTTCTTTTTTCCTTACGCAACGTCTTCATTTGGATTCAGTATTAATTGGTCTTCCCTGGTATATCATACTAGGTGGACCCATTCTGTTAGTTCAAAAAATATATTTTATTCGATCAGTATCCAAGCCAATCTCCTGTTCCGTCCCGAACGTATCCCGAGTCGCTCCTCACCTCGGTTCCTACCCACCTCGTTACAAGTTCTTTGCCTCGTTAGACTACGTTGTGTCGACTTACAACGACTCCTGATACGTTATGGCAACTCCATTCCAATGGGGGTTCCCTGGAACCCACGATGAATTTGGGGAATCCTACGTTGATAACCCAGACCTCCTATACCAAAACCTATCATCAAGCAAGAGCCAACTTCCGGCACGGTCACGCCCTCGCTGAAGAAAGAGATAACCTCCGACAACAGCTGCACATCGCCAGAAACAACTCCGCCGCCATCCCCAAACTCGAGAACTTAGTCCAAGTGCTTACAACCCAACTCATGTAAGCAAGGAAGCTTAACCACCTCCTACGCGCTCGAGCACCCTCCGCCCCAGAACCTGTTGCTCCAGTCCCAGCTCCCGTCTAAGCCCAGCACCCAGTCCCTGTACCTGCCCCTGCCCAATATTCTGATAAAATCCCTGACCCACCTAAGTTCGATAGCTCCCACTCGGCACTCCGCCCTTTGTCACCCAACTCCACCTCAAGATGATCGGTAACGCTGACCGCTTCACTTCGAACCAGCAACAACTCGTGTACGCGATCAACCTACTAACCGGGCGTGCCCTTGGTTAAGTTATGCCATTGGTCAATGGTGCAACCATCAACCTCGTAGACATCACAGCTTTGATCACCCTCCTCACTACCTGTAACGGTGTGCCAAGATTTGAGGAGAAGTTCTGGAAGGAGAAGGATTAGTCATCGGGTTTTCGTTGGTTAAGTTTCTTTAGGGATTTTGTTCATGTTTGGGTTTTGTTTCTATGGGTTTTAATCACACAAATTAGTCATCAAATTCTGATGGAGATATCTATGGCTGTAGTTTCTCTTTGTTCTTTCCTACTTTTCTCTTTATCCGAACTTCCTGTTATATAGAAATACATCCCAGTTTCTGTCTTTGAACCTCTACGAACCCGAGTTGTATGACTTCCCCGTTGTGGCCCGTGGTCTTCCGTCCTCGTACCACTTGGTCTCACCTAGCATACCATACGAGTTGAAGCCATTCCGATCCTGTTTCAATTCGTTTCCTTTGATATCTTGTCGTTAGGAAAGCTCTCCTAGTAACTGTCGGTATCAACCCCAATAACTTTGAACGTCAACCCTGACCCCGAACGAGGTGAAGAGTTTTCATCCACACAATTCTGACCCAGCTTCTATTGTTCTTTAACTGAGAACTCCCGAATTTGTTCCCAGTGTCCTCCGAGTTGGCCCGTAACCACACCGCCTTCGGTGACCCCAACCGCACCGCCACTGCCGAACGAGAATTGGAACAGCTAACTCAGGGGTCCCGAGAGTTCTCCGCCTACTTCGCCGATTTCCAGCGCCTTGCCGCTGATGAAGATTGGAATGAACAAGCCCAGAAACATGCCCTCACCCGTGTCCTCTCCAATGACCTCCGCAACGCCATAATCCATCACCCCAGCCCTGGTCCCCTCCTTGACTACGTTCGAGCTACCTTGTGAATTGACGGGAACAGCATGATATCCTCTCGTAGATCCACAACGTATGCTTGAATGGCGGACAGTATGTTCAATACGTAGTTATTTGGGTTATTCAGAAAGAATAAACGTCTATTAAAACCCAGTGTATCAAACTTATCGTTATTACAGCTCTATCCTCGTTCTACCAGCCTACCGATTAAACACTCAATTAACAGTTCTTAGTAACGAACAAGAGCTTCATCAATCAGCGACATAATTACGCTAGGTGCTCTTGTACTCACCCGTTCATTAAATGGTCGGCATTTTATGTGGGGATTTCGTTGCAACGACATCCGACGATTTAATGAACGCGCCAGTATCATTTGTAAAATAAGGGAGTTCTTTATCGTGAGCCTCTGAGGTTCACTCAAATATGCGGTAGTAGTTAGAGTAGGATAATATGCCAGTACTCTAGATCCTTTCCCCGGTAGCTCTGCCAAACATGTGAAACCTCATTCCTTCCCATGTTGGTGGCGGCGTTGCGGCGTTGTTGCGGCGTTGCACTGTTGGACGCTTCCACTGATTCCTCTCTTGTTGGTTCTGGCTACCACTATAAAAGGTTGAATACAGTGTTCAGGAAATGGTATCCCATGGTAGGATGAAACTTGTCAAAGTTGCGACCTGGACCGTGCACGACTTAGACAAGAAATTATCTTGCTTTTTACGGAACAGAGCCAATCAAAAATTCTAACAACTACCACACTTGGCTAGTGAAGGCTGGAAAAGGGAGGTCGCAACTTTGACAATTTCATCCGTCCAAGGAATACCGGTGAACAGGTTTGGGACAAAGATTGCAACAAGGACCCATTGCCCTCCTTAGCGCCATATAGATAATGCACATGATGAATTCAGTGGTGTTATGGAAAGTCTTGATCTTGTGTAACTACGGCCGAAGGTTGCCGCCCCAGGGTCTTATATGTGTCCATTGTAAAAGGTCTTTGGGCTCTGGGGGACCTTTCCCATCCCGAGCATTGTGTGTGGGAGTGTGCGGTAGTCTTTATCGAATACCTGCCGTGGGGTCTCTAGGTGATCACACCCATAGAAGGTTCCAACTTAAAACGCCGTCTATAACTACATAAACAACCAAGCTCCGACTTATAGGCACTGATATATATCTATGTGATACTTTGATTTCCATTAACTACATTCCATTGTTGATAATTCCGACTATCTATAACATCAATCTCGATATCATTGGCTTTTTTTCTGTTTCCCCGTCATCGTTCAGTTCAAGCCGTCACTCATGCCACGAGATCGGTCTCTGAAACCAAGGCGGTCTGCCCTCAGACTTCCTCTGAGCCTTCTAACTGAGGGATATGACGATATTGAGTTGGAGCAGGCAAAGGAATTTGTCAGGCGAGGTGTTGAGTGTCGAAGAGAAGAAGCAAGAATCAGTGGCCGCGTTAAACGGCCTCTAAATGCGTTCATGCTCTATCGATCAACGTTTGCAGGAAGAGCAAAGCGATACTGTCTTTTAAATAAGAATGAAAGATGTGTGTCAGTCCTAACAGGGCAAAGCTGGGGGATGGAGACACAGGATGTTATCAAAGAGTACCGAGCCCTAGCTAGAGTCGAGAAAGCCGAACATGCGGTGGCGCATCCCTTATACAAGTTTGCACCCAACACGAAACGAAATGGGAGGCCGGGACCGACAGGTACAAAGATACTTTCCCGTGATGCCTCAGAACTATCTTTAAAGGTAGAAAGGAATACGGAAGGTAGGTTCAAGTCCTGTTCACATGTGAGTGCTAAGACTGAGATATCCACCAGTGAAAGACAAAATACAGTCAGTCGATACTCAGCCTCAACGTATTGTCATTGATGATCCCTCAGAGGTGGCCAGCCCCGCTCTGGAACAGCTTAATAGGACGTTCTTGGTGTGTCTGATCTGTGAAGGCCATTGCCAGTCATCACTGGAAGAGTGGTATGCAGAGGATTGGTGTACAGATAGCATAGGTTCAAAATCGCTATTCTTTCGCGATGGGAATAACCATGATGGTGACTGCCTAGAGACGTGCCGGGAAATGTTAGATAGTTACATTGATTTAGATGGGCATACAATGGGAGCCCTTGTTTGGTGAGATTTGGGCCGAAACATATTGTATTCTTAAGAGCTTTAGTATATAGTCTGATCTGAGGGCGGGCTGTAAAACATGAAATAGCGATTGCGGCCTGGACAACGATCTCTAAGAATCTGAGAGGTGTATTAATTGTTTCATGTCAGGAGCTCCCTCATTAGCTCAAGTATAAAATAGTGACCCGACTATCCCTTGGACGGATGGAATTTGACCGATCTCGACCTGGACCGTGCACCACTTATTAGGGCAATAGGCTTGCCTTTATGGTTGACAACGGCATCAGAGGTAATCAAGGATTTACAACATTTGCCATAACCTACTGAAGTAGGTTTCATGGATCGATTGGTACGTCGCGAGGAATAAAAGGAGTTGGATTAGTAATGGTTGTTCTTTCATGTTCTGTCATGTTCGGGTGAAAACTCTGTCGGTTGCGCGGTCGTTGGGATTAGTCATCGATGGATTTCCTTTAGTATATCAGGGGGGCTTTCCCCTCGCTTCGCTTCTGTTTCTCTTCTTCTTTCCTTAAGCAACGTCTTCTACTGTAAACTCTATTCAATATTATCGTTCGCCTTCACTTAGCATATCACGCTAGGCGAAACCACTTCTATATTGCGCTGATCTCCAATACATACGCTGATACCTCCCTTCTAACGAAGGCCGCTGCACCTCGCTTAATTAACTCGACAGCTACTACTGTCGCACCTCGTACCCTGCGGAACATTGCACATCGTCGCCCCTTGAGATTACGTTGCTTCGTCATCCGCACCGTACACTATCACCGAACCCACACAACAACAAACAAAACCACGCCGTAATGGCGTCCGAAGACACCTGGGAATATGTTCCCCAACCTGAGTGGCCAACACTCACCGAATCGCTGTCCCTTGTCCCACACGGACCACACCCGGTACCAACGCCGGCCAAAACTTACTTCACCACCCGCTCCTGGCGCACCATCCGCGCTCTCCACCGCAAACGAGATTATTGCTATCTCGTCCTCTTCAAACGCTCCTCCAGAGTAGAGGTAGCCAACCTTCTGGGGCCCCGACCCTACGGCGCAGACATCAGCCTCGCCCGCCACTCCGGCAAGTACGACCTCAATTACGAGTGTCGCTTCGCCACAACCACCACCGGGTATGAACTCGGTCACATCGCCGCCGCCTTCTCAGGCCCAACCCAAGACGAGACAATCGTCGACCGATGCACGCGCTACGGCGCCAACACCAACTCCACCCTCGTCGCTCGCCTCCAGACATTTCTGGAAATCTATGGCCCACTCCCGGAAGACGGAGACTGTGGGCATGAACTCACTGAGGCTCATGACCTCCTCACCGCCTGCCTATCGGCCCTCACCGCCGCCCCCGAACCCGCTCCAGTCCCCACCTCCACCGCAGAAGTCAAAAGCCTCCAGCAACAACTTGAGGACGCCCGGTTCGATGCTGCGGAACAACAAGACTACGTCGAGGACTTGCAAGTCGCGCTCAGGGCCGCGCAAGACGAGCTCGAGGATGCCCAAGTCGACGTCGTCATGGCTGGTGACCAGATCAGGGAGTTACAAGCCGAACTCGCCCGGACCTCAACGCCACCCAAACCCCAACGCCGCCCCCACAAAGCCCACTCCGCCGCCAACTGGAGATCCTCTACCGCCGTCGCCCCCGCACCTACCCCTGCACCAGCACCCGCCGTCCTTCCGCCCAAGACCTCTACCCCCAAGTCCCAACCGGCTTTAAAAGCCAAGCCCCTTTGGTAAACATTGGCAAACCAAAGGGGCAGAAGCCACCACCCACCATCCCTTCCTCGTCTGCGTTCGCTATCTCTGGTTTCTCGTTATCGTCTGCGGAGGATAAATTGGATGGGGATCATCTTGTTGCCGCGTGTAAAATCGTAAGCAACAACAAACCCATCCAAACCTACGCACTGGTCGATAGCGGTTGCTCGGGGTTCGCGTTCATCGACGAGACCTTCGCACACCGTAATAACTTCCCGCTGCGTCCCCTCAATTCACCCCGCGTGCTCGAAGTCATAGATGGCCGACCCATATCCTCTGGCCAAATAACCCATCTGTGCTACCTGCCAATGACGATCGACACCCACCACGAAACGGTCCCCTTCTTCGTCACCAAACTTGGCTCTTATCCCCTCGTACTCGGAATTCCTTGGCTGCAGCTCCACGATGCCACACTACGGTTCAAGGACAACAGCATATTGTTCAATTCCGACTACTGCAAGGACAAGTGCCATTTATCGAAGGAAATCGCCCCCGTCAAGGGAATCACCCCACCACGCCGCTTCCACCTTGTCAGCTCCGCCGCCCTCTGCCGTTTCGCCCGTCGGGACAAACTGCAGATCTTCAGCACAACCATGGAGGAAATCGACCAAGCAATCAAGGACACCCCGAAGGATGACTGGAAAACCAAGGTACCCACGCGATACAAAAGGTTCTACCATATGATGGACGAAGAATTCGCAAACGAAATGCCACCACGCCGACCGTACGACCACAGAGTACCGCTCAAGGAAGGAAAAGAACCCCCCTTCGGCCCACTTTACGGCATGAGCCGCGACGAACTGATTGTCCTTAAGAAGTATATCGAGGATAACCTAGCGAAAGGCACGATACGAGCATGTTTTTCCCCCGCTGGCGCCCCTGTCCTTTTTGTCAAGAAAGCCGACGGATCTCTACGCCTCTGTGTTGACTACCGTGGTCTGAACGAACTAACGGTAAAAAACCGTTACCCCTTGCCCCTGATCCGTGAAACCCTCGATCGCCTTTCCAAAGCCAAATGGTACACCAAGCTAGACCTCCGACAAGGATACAACCAGATCCGGATGGCCGAGGGCGAAGAATGGAAAACAGCCTTCCGCACGCGCTACGGTCACTTCGAGTACATGGTAATGCCCTTCGGACTCACTAACGCACCAGCCACCTTTCAGCACTTCATCAATGACTGCGTCCGTGAGTACCTTGACGTCTTCTGCACAGCCTACCTCGATGACATCCTAATATACAGCGACACCCTCGAGGAGCACAAAACCCACGTGGAGAAAGTCCTCGAAGCACTGAAGGGTAACGGGATACTGCTGAAACCGGAGAAGTGCGAGTTTCACACACAGAGCACCACCTACCTCGGCCTCATCGTCGAACCTAATGGCATCCGGATGGACCCCAAGAAAGTGGATACCGTACAGAACTGGACAGTTCCCAAGACGGTCAAGGACGTACAAGCATTCCTCGGATTTGCCAATTTCTATCGCCGATTCATTTACGGATTCTCAAATCTCGCCGCACCACTGAGCAAGCTGACAAAAAAGGATATGGCATGGGCATGGACAAACGAGGCTCAAACCGCGTTTAGAGCCCTCAAGGAAGCTTTCACCACCGCCCCTATTCTTGCCCACTTCGACCCCGAGAAAGAAATCATTGTGGAAACTGATGCTTCAGACTACGTCTCCGCCGGCATACTTTCCCAATACGATGACACCCACATCCTCCGACCCGTCGCTTACTTCTCCAAGAAACACTCCCCCGCCGAATGTAACTACGAGATTTACGATAAGGAACTGTTGGCAATCATCCGATGCTTCGAAGAATGGCGCCCGGAACTGGAAGGTGCCGCACATCCAATCGCTGTCATATCGGACCACAAAAACCTCGAATACTTCATGAGCACCAAACAGCTTAACCGAAGACAAGCGCGCTGGGCCGAATACCTTTCACGGTTCAACTTCGTCATCAAATACAGGCCAGGGAAACAAGGGGGAAAACCGGACGCATTGACAAGAAGATCAGGAGATCTCCCTGGAGAGGGGGATGAAAGACGGTCGCACCAGAGTCAGGTAGTCCTGAAGAAGGAAAATGTCGAAACCAAGCTAAGTTTGTTGGCGGGTTCTTTATCAAACGAACCCGCTGAAAAGAAAGCCTCACTGGACAAACTCTTTATTGAAGGATACGAAGCTGACCCATTCCCGCAAAAGATAATCGAGATGCGAAACAAGGGCAAACAACAGTCGAAGGAAATATCACTCGCCGAATGCACGGAGAACGAAGGAAGACTACTCTACCGCGGAAACCTCTACGTCCCCGACTACGACCCCCTAAAGCTCAAAATCCTCAAGCTCTACCATGACGCCCCTTCTGCAGGACACCCGGGACGCGAGAAAACATTCGAACTAATCAGTAGGGACTACTACTGGCCCCGCATGAGGGATTACATCGGCCGCTATGTACGGAACTGCCACACCTGCCGGCGAAGTAAACCAAGTACCCACGGGAAACTCGGCGTACTCCGACCCTTACCAATACCTCAACAACCATGGCAGGAAGTCTCTATGGACTTTGTCACGGGGTTACCAGAGAGCGAAGGGTACGATGCAATCATGGTAATCGTCGATAGACTAACCAAAATGCGACACCTCCTACCCTGCAACACCACCGTCAACGCAGAGGATGTCGCCCAACTCTACCTATGGAACATTTGGAAGCTTCACGGTATCCCCACACATGTCACCTCCGATCGCGGCACGCAGTTCACCGCCAAATTCTGGAAGGAGTTGTGTAGACACCTTGGAATTGAAGCAAGGATGTCCACCGCCTTCCACCCAGAAACGGATGGTCAGACCGAAAGACTCAACGCCGTAATGGAACAATACCTACGAGGCTACGTGTCCTATCAGCAAACCGATTGGGTCAAGTGGCTCCCCATGGCCGAATTCTCCGCTAATAACCAGGTCTCCGCCTCCACAAAAGCCACACCCTTCTTCGCCAACTTCGGATTCCACCCTCGGTTCACAGTCAACATCAAGCCTGCAGACAAAACGCCACCCAGCCTCGACGCCAAAGACTTCGCCGAGAAAATGTCGGAACTCCACGAATACCTCCGTACGAACATCCGAACAGCGCAAGACCAGCAAGAGCAAGCTACCAATGCGAAACGGACCCCCGCTTCGGTATACAACATAGGAGACATGGTTTTCGTTTCGGCAAAAAACATCCGTACCGCCCGCAACTCAAGGAAACTCGACTGGAAGAAACTTGGCCCGTTCCCTATCAAGGCGGTAGTATCCCCATATGCCTACCGAGTTGACTTACCCTGGAGTATGAAGATGCACCCTGTCTTCCACGTCTCACTGCTGGACCCCGCCGCACAGGACCCCGTACCAGGCCAGATTCCACCACCGCCTCCACCCGTTATCGTCGAACAAGAGGAGGAATACGAAATCGAGGAAATTCTGGACTCAAGGGAAACGAGGAACAACGGCCTACAATACTTCGTCAAGTGGACCGGATATACTGATCCCACCTGGGAACCCGCCTCATACCATGCCGACACCGCCGCCGTTGACACCTTCCACACACACTACCCCAGCAAACCAGGGCCACTCGAAACAAAGGTTAAGGCCAAAGCTCGCAGGAGCTCGCGCTTGAAGGGGGGGGCTACTTTCATGGATCGATTGGTACGTCGCGAGGAATAAAAGGAGTTGGATTAGTAATGGTTGTTCTTTCATGTTCTGTCATGTTCGGGTGAAAACTCTGTCGGTTGCGCGGTCGTTGGGATTAGTCATCGATGGATTTCCTTTAGTATATCAGGGGCTTTCCGCTTCGCTTCTGTTTCTCTTCTTCTTTCCTTAAGCAACGTCTTCTACTGTAAACTCTATTCAATATTATCGTTCGCCTTCACTTAGCATATCACGCTAGGCGAAACCACTTCTATATTGCGCTGATCTCCAATACATACGCTGATACCTCCCTTCTAACGAAGGCCGCTGCACCTCGCTTAATTAACTCGACAGCTACTACTGTCGCACCTCGTACCCTGCGGAACATTGCACATCGTCGCCCCTTGAGAGTAGGCTAGTGAGAGTACGCCGCGAATCTGTCAATCCGTCCACGGGATAATTTTGAGGGGGGTTAAATGAACATAGGATATCGTTAACTCAAGCACCCGCCATGTTTGCTTTAACACTCCATCGGTTTATTTAAGCTTAAGCACCGTTTTGTCTTGCCGGGTCTTCATGTTTAGAAGGCAAATGATGAAAAACGAAGAATAGCGGGTACCTAGGATCGAGATATTAAAATTTGAAGAACTCTTGAACTATAAGAGCTAGAGACAAAAGGAAGATGGCAGACTAAAGGTAGAATAGTGGGAAATACAGTAGCATAACCATCACATAAAGTGATATTGGTATAGACAAGGTGGACCCTGGAGCTGATGATTCAACTTCATCCTCTTCGCCCCCTATTTCTCTAACCTTACACATTAATAATTCCTGTCTCATTAATAATTCCTAGTCTCATTAATAGTTCTTAGCCTCATTATCAATTCCCAGTCTCATTAATAACTCCCAGTATGCAAATTCCGAGTCCTTTAATAAATTTGTTGTCAGTGTCAGCATGATAAATTGATCTTCTATGCCATGTATCTGATTTGGCTTGTAGTACCGTGATTGATAATCTCTACTAAGATGACGTTCAGATGTTGATTTCCACGAATTACTCTAGCCAAGATGGTCGACTATATCCATTCTAATATAAGGTTAGTTGCTGGAATATAATGTATCGCTCGACGCAACCCTTTTCTTTATGGGCTCGAGCCTAAACCACAAGCAGGTCCGGCTCATAGATCACACTACCGACAATAGTACTTAGAGTGAATATAAGCCTTAACCCATCTATCTACAAGATTGTTCAACATTGGTTGCTTGATATTTGTATGCGACATCGATGGCGAGTGTGGATATGCAGTTCTAAGATGAGAAGAGTGAAGAGAAATAACCTGGTGTCATTTACTACTTTCTCGGTCATGCTATATCACTCGGTTTACTGACCAGGTCGTGCCTACATTCGAGCGTTTCCTTCTTCTGCTCGCGCCAGCTGATGGACCACACTACGTTGATTGTCTAGAATGATGTCCCGCTTTTTCTAAACAATTTGGCTTTGCACAGACTACCGACTCTAGTACGTCGGGAAATGTGTAGTGATAATGCAGCCTCATCATGATCCCGTATAATGCATCGGCGAATGCACCCTCAGTCCCACTTTACGATTTTACTGCTGACATTACTTGAGAGCCGGAGATAGAATTCAAAAAAATTACACTCTCGGGATCGAACCTTGGGCATTAAGCTTGAGGGTCCCGCATTTTACCATATAAGCCATCAGTGGATATAATTCAATAGTAAATCGAGACATAACGAATTAAAATAGGTAAGGAAAAGTCAATAATGCATCGACCGTACGAGTTTACACAACTCACGACAGTTTATGCGTCAACTGATGCATTTACTTGACTCGTGTACGTGGGCAATGCATCAATTGATGCATTTCCCACCGTGGTAGAGCGACTTCGTCACTATTGAACCTTTAATCCGTCATCATCATTTTGTCTCTAAGTCATATGGTTTACGAGGTATTCATTTTTAATATCTGACACGTTAAATCTATGGTATCGGCTATTTCTATTTTCCTCTAAAGATTAGCCTTCTTCTGAAGCTTGACCCTCCTACTCAAACTAACACTGCGATCCAGGTCCAGCTGTCAAGTAAAACTGTATTGCGTTCATATACAAAATTGATACCGTCGTAGTTGAACATTTGCTAAGCGTATTGATTGATAGACAAACATTAAAGAATAAATATAAGAAGAAACAAGAACGTGGCGAAAGACTAAATAAGAAATATAGGAACACCATGAACGTAAAGAATATGAACTGGAATTGCACTATCTATGCGTCTTAATATGACTGTGAGTCAGACTTTGACCACAAAGACATACAGAAACATCGCGGGTTTCAAAATGTAGTAAGATCTCTAGGATGTCCTTAGGCCACCTCTTGATACCATTTAGCCGTTCTTTGATAAAGCCTTGACATAATTTCAGAAAAGCAGTTCTGCCTACCGCCTGTATCGCCTGATCACCATCCGAAACTAGGGGCCGAAGTGCAGTAACAAAGCTACCCAGGCTAGAAAAAAAGTCCCCGGACTCAAGGTTACACTCAGCCTCACCTGTGATAGCGTCCCCAAATTCCGTAATAGTTTCCAGAATTGCAAAGTTAGTGCCAATAAGAAATCCAGATGTAACTGTATACACACAGTGAATCCATCCCGCCGGAATGTATAGTCCAATCTCCTGTGTCGTAATTGCATATTGACACTTCTCAAGGGAGGGGACATTTTCTTTACCAGTGCCTTTGAAACGTTGGCCATTTTCCCTTCCGCTAACCTGTTTATAGATATTTCTATTGCGTAGGGTTGGTGGAAACAGTAACCAGAGTTTAGTGCCTCTATTCTTTGTCCTTCAACGATATTGATATTGTGCTCATTCTGCGATCTATTATTACTATCAGTATTAGAAAACGAGGAAAGGAGGTCCTCGCGCAGGTCGCTGCTGAGGCTGCTGCCGCGAACCCAGTCCCGCAGACCGAGGTCAGTGAGGGGCTGACGCGCAAGGGGTGGCCTGAGGACGCCATCTGGGCGAGTCAGGGTCAGTTAGGGCCAGCTAGGGTAAATAGGGTTAGGGTTAGTTAGGGTTAGTTAGGGTTAGTTAGGGTTAGTTAGGGTTAGTTAGGGTTAGTTAGTTAGGGTTAGTTAGGGTTAGTTAGGGTTAGTTAGGGTTTAGTTAGGGTTAGTTAGGGTTAGTTAGGGTTAGTTAGGGTTAGTTAGGGTTAGTTAGGGTTAGTTAGGGTTGAAT